>LYUA01001713.1:20897-32007 GCA_002093875.1 Calopteryx splendens | reverse complement strand
GCGTTTTTGGCATAGGCAGTGAGCACTCTATAGGGTCTTTACTCTATGGTGGTACTTGTTCTATACATAACATACTAGGAAGTGAGCTATGGCATAACCCATAATTATATTGTTAATGGCATATTATCATTGTTTGCAATATTTTTCTTCTGCTGTGACCTTTTGGAAAGAGCCCTATTAATTCAGTTAATTGTCCACATTTTGCTTGACTAATCACGAAAATAGACCCAAGCATTTCTGTAAATGCTTCTGCACATGATGGATAACATCATTCAGCTATAACCACAAAATAAATTGTCACATTGTCAAAATTACATTCATATAAATAATTATCGCGGTTGCCAATCTTTCAAAAGCAAGCCACATATGAAAAGGAAAAATGTAACCCCATGGAAAACTAGGTTTTTCTGAAAAATATTTGTCATATCCTTACAAATTATTTATATGAAAAATTACCATCAGGACAGAAGTTGGAAGTCATTTGTGAGTGTATTTCTAGCTCGCCACTTTTGCTTTTTCCATCAGTGTCAAGAAATAATTTTTTCACCGATTTTCTATGTTAGTAAATGACGCGGTGATCAAAAATCAAATTATATTCTTGAAAATTCATTAGAAGGATGATTTACTACTAAATTTACTTCAAAACACAAAAAAACTGGATTGGTTTTTTTTAGTGTTTTGAAAGCTTAAACAATGCAATATTTTCTCCATATTTAGAAACAACCAAATGTTTGGCATAGTTTGTGCTTACATTCGAAAGCTACGAAATTAACGGCATCTATTTGGATAGGTTTGCCACTTGCATAAGCATGAATTTAATTTAAGTCGAGGCTTGTGTAGTTCAGGGACCCCCTGTATAAAACTTTCTTAGACATAAATGTTGATAATACTGTTTTTAATTATTGTATTTTGTATTTGCTCATTACCTGTAAGAATTAACAACTGGATGTGTATGACCACGTACAAACCACACTGAAATATTGTATTAAACCACAATAATAATTAAAAAACTTATTGGCATCTGGGAGATACCATGTGACCTCGCCTGTAAATATTTGTTGCACACACTCTAGAAAGCTAAATATGTGCAATTTTGTACCTTGTTCACTTTATTTACATATTTCAAGTTTTGAAGTGGTATTGTAAGAACCTGCTTAACTTAAAATGATCTTCACAAACAAAGCATGAAGCTTTCCCTCTGATCTTTCCGGTTGTCCTGATGGACAGATTTTATCCACTCTCTCCTTGGTTTATAGTTCTATGGGATATATGTGAACACTTTATTTGGTGTATTAGTCAGAGTGTTCTTTCAGAGGAACAATCTACCATTTTTAGTTCCTTGTTTGGGATGTCATGGTTCAGCTGGAGGCCATGGCACAACTAGATTATACTAGACTAGACTAGAGGTGCAATGTATTAGAGCATTTAGCTTTGACTCTAATCCTGACTATTGCTTAGCTCTACATGGTGCAACTTGCTTATTGTTAGCAAGATTCCTACATTTTTATAATTCCATTGCTATTGGAAACAGTTGGTGGTATCTTTCATCATTCTAAATAGTTTGGTTCTCCTTTTTGTAACTTTTGATAATTTTATTGCTGTATTTCTTAAAAAAAATAATCTTGACTTTCTTCATAGTATGTGTAGCTTGCTCATTTGAAAAAAAATTTCTACTGCAGAAAATTATGGAGTTATATGGTAGCATGCCATATAATTCCACTGGTGTGAGAGGTTTCGGGGACACATCAACAAGGGACTCATTTGGTAACACTGAAGATTATGGACGAGATTTTGGAGGCTCACGAGATTTTGAAAGCAGTAGAGGAGCCGATGGTCCTAGAAATTTCAATGATAATACTCTGATAAGAAATTCAAATGATGTTGATTCAAAAGGAGTGAGACCTTTTACATACTCCGATGAAAAATTCCACATCTTTGAGTCAGCACCCAAGTATGGACTGAGAAATAGTTTGCTCTTCCAGGTATTTATTCTAAGAGTGTACAAAGCTTGGCTGCTGTAGTTTTTGAAAAGTATTCAGTTTTGAGTGCATGTGATGGGAAAATGAAAATCTTAAATTCATATATTTTTCCATAGCAATTAGCTTAAAAATTTCATAGCATTTATCGAAATTAAAAGTCTTTTGGGTTTTCTTGCTGGAAAAACCGTTGTCTGCCACCACCACTTTACTCTGTGGCAGTTTCTTTCCTGTATACTAATTTCATTCAAAAATAAAAATGTGTGTGTGAATGTTTATTATCAAATATTGTGTTATGCTATGTAAAACAATCATTTACTGTTTGTGAATGCATAATTATATTAATTAAATCCATCTGTGAAGGTATTATATTTTTTTATGTTACTTTATTTTTTGCTTTCATGTTTTTCACTCATGGGTCATACTGTTACAGGATACTACTAGAGATATACACTTGCTACCAGAATCCCAGCAGACCTACAAAGGCTATTTGGGAAAGTCCCTTGATCTAATCTTAGGGGTCAGGGATTGTCCAGTTCGTCGTATGACTTTATGTGTTACTTCTGATCCAGAATTGGATAAGTGTGTAAAGATGAAAGTAAGCTCACAACTTTGATTTTATCTGATTTATATGGTTTTGTGTCTTCCCTAATCATTGGCATGCTTTATTACATATGTATTCATGCCTCTAGTTTTTTTTAGTGATTTATTGTTATTTCTTTTACTCGCCTGGTATTCTGTATATGTATTTTGATTGCATTTTGTGTGTTATTTGTGTCTAAGTTAGATATAATATTGGTAAGTTAAAGTAATTCTCTGTCCTTATTTTGTGTTGTTTGTAATTTGTCCATGTGTATTTGCTGTTGTACTTTTAGATTGCATTGAAGGCTCAACTACTTAAACCTGAGATGAGCTGTTTTAAGGGTACGAGCCAGATCCATTGCATGCAGGCTGTACAAACTGGGTATGCCATTAGTTTTCGGTGACATTATAGTGTAAACTCTAGCTATTACTTTGAACGCTAGCTTACTAACACATCTAATTTTGAAAATTCTCAAGTTCTTATTAACTTTATTGTCCCAGAGGTAAACCAATCTTAATAGGATAAAAGAAAATTAAAATTTATGAAGCCCTTATACATATTCAGGAAAAGGTTAATTGGGCTTGTAGTTTCTAAATATGTATTTACTATTCAAGTTTCCCTGAACTCTGTGACTCAAGATGCACTCAGTTAGCAAGAACTGTTAGGACCTCTTTTTAGTAAATTCTTTCTTGAGAAGTTCCTTGGTCAGATAACATGATGGTAAAGGATTAGGTCGACTAACCGCTTTCCATTCCCCAAAAACTATGCTCAAAAGGAAATCTTAGAAAAAGGGTAATAATGGTTTCCTAGTCCTTTCCTTAGTCCTGAACCACTGAGTTTGAAGGAGAAGCAACACCCACACTAGTGCAAAGCGAAATGTCTCAAAATACGATCATTAGGTATGTCAGTATATCATTATATGGCTGTTGAAGATTAAAAATTCCCTCAATCTTCATTTCAATGATGTTGCTATGGTGGAAGAGCATCCAGGTCGCATGAAAAATATATTTATAGGCATAATAAGTGAAATTTAGAGATGGGTTCTTGAATTCACTTAAAATCCCCCTCCCCCATCCATAGAATGTCTATGTCTATTTGTCTGGATTTGAAAAATACTGATTAATATAGTCCAAAAGCATGCCACTGTTTTTTTATCTCAACTTGATGATGTCTATTATGATTTGTGCAAATCAATTAATGTCAATTTCATTATTATTACTCTCATTTGAAAAAATAATTGTTGTTTTGTTTCATGGCAGTGAAACATGTATTTTTGGTAGGATGTATTTCCATGGTTAGCATCCATAGTGGCAGTTAGCAGGTTAGCAGGTGTTGCCAATCTACGAAATATTTGTCAAAATGAGTACATAATTGCTTCCTTTCTGGCTGGTATAAGAGTACATTATGTATGTTATAATGTGATGTTGCATAGTCTGAGTTTCTGGATTAATTTAAGAAACAATTATTAAAAGTGGAAACTTATTTTTACCTATGGTGCTGCAATAGATTTTATGTTAGCTGTAGTCTACTACAGACATGTGGACTTCAACAGAAAACAACAGCTACAGCATATTAACAGCGCATTTTGCGAGTGATGCTCATGAACTGAAACATCTTTGCCTTGATTTTGTTCCATTCCTGGAGGTTTTGCATTCAACAGTCTGGTATGTTTAACTCGGCGAATTATAGTGCATTTCAAACATTCATGCCCGGCAGCAAGTGTGCTAAAAAATGCCAAAAACAACAGAATGTAGGTTTACAGAATTTTACAAGATGAACCTACAAGGTGGGATTCTATGTACTTTATGTTAGACAGATTTCTGGAACAGAGGAATGCCATTACTCTAGCTGCAGTGGATACTAAACTTCCGATAGAGCCTTCAATGCTTCAGTGGGATATGATGGATGATGTGGCATCACTGATGAAAATATTTCATGCAGCCACAAAGGCTCTCAGCAGTTAAAATGTGACAGGTTCTGAAATTATTGCAATAGTGAATAGTACTATTTCTGGAATAAGGAATGGAAGCCCAACATGAGCAATCGGGATAAGAATTAACTCGTGTCTTCCTTGAAACTAAAATACAGGGACTTGGAAACTAATGGGATTTATACCACTTCCATCATACTAATAAATGCTAGATCCACGACTCGAGGAGCTGTATTACATCTGCTAATGATTTGATCTAGGCAAAATCTAAGTTATTTGAGAGTATGAAACAAATCACAATGAAAGACAAATGCAAGGTCTGTGTATATTTATGTTCAAATGTGTCAATGTTTATGTAAATGTGAATAATTTCACTAAAAATATTAATATTTTATGTATGTATTATACTAGCTTTCTGTTTTATTAGTATATACATACATCAGTTGGATTTTTATATTTTGAGTTGATGTTCTAGGTGGTATATCTTAATTCTATAAACTTGTTCCTTACAAAAATGGATGCCATTTTTACATTACAGTCTTGGGAATGTTGTAAATAAAACAGTTTTGTTTAAAATTTAATTTCCCTTAAAAAGTTTTTTTATATTTTTGTTTTGAAAGAAAACCTTTGAGCCTGAAACCACCATTTATAAGTGGTGAAGTTGAGCACAGTCCCACTGTCAGTAAGTGGGAGTATATATATATATATCATACTTATGTGGGCTCACTATTCAAAAATCATGAGGTAATTGAGTTTTCATTCAGAGGTAATTGAATATTTTGACAAATAGAAACTGCTGAATTCATATTTGAGAGAACTTTTTTCTCCTCTAACTGAACTGCTAACATAATAATAAACATACCTAAACTGGAGAAATAATGCAACATATGCAACCCTGAGAATGTTAATTAGTCAATTTGTGTGTATACCTGCTGCTGCTGTATCATCAGAAAGTCTATTTATTACTGCTGGGTTGATGCATGACATTAAACATAGTAGATTAGACCTAGAATGTGTGAGAATTTTAATTTTCCTGCATACAAATTTGGAAATCATTCAATAAGAGACATGTACCAGATTTATTTCATGGACCAGGTGTCTTTTGTTTTGTAATATTTTTTGGGTGTTTCCAATAGAGGCTTTCGTGGAAGTTCTGAATTCTACTTGAGGATTTCAAAAATTGTGTAGAAATTTTAAGTGGGATTCAACTCAAATGGTGCCTTAGAGCAAGCTTATAAGGGCGTAAGTAAACTTGGATACTTTGAGAATCCATTGCAATAGGCATTCCTCACCTATCATTTTGCAAGCAGTTAAGAACTTTCCCCTTCAACCTATTCATTCAAGTTGTGTAATTCGAGCTATTATTTCCAGCCTAAAATATTTTCTCTGTTTTCTCTAACCTGGCCATGAAAGTTCATGCAAGAAGTAACTACCCCACCAGTGCCTAACAGTAGGATTCAAGAAACAGTCAAACTGTGGCCAAACGTGTTATTTTTTATATAAATACCCTCATCCATCCTGTAAAAACCTTACAGATTGACCATGTTACCTACCAGTAGCATAGTGCTAAATGTAGATTATATTTCTTAATCCTCTGAATAGCATAGTTCTCATTTATAGAGTTAAATTTAGCAGTTTTACAACATTTTGACTGACAAGTTTGGTGATTTCACACCACCAAAAATTGCAATGGGACTGCAGAATGATAAATACTCCATCTCTAGTGTTAATCCTTGATTATAAAAGTGCATTGAAGTTATGAGGACATATATCTGGCGCATCAAGAAATATTTTTGTTGATATTATATTCATTAAATATTGCCGTTAAAGAGTGAGGGAGATGGGACATACTCTAAAATGTCATATTATACTGCTTTAATGTAAATGCAAATCAAATTTAATATGAAATGTGGTGCCAGCTATTTTCATTTAATATCCGTACATTATTTCCTCAACAGTATTCAATTTGCTGTGGAATGTGATGCTCATATTTGGACTTTTTGGCACTGCAAGCAAGCCACTAGGGCATTTTAGGCATTTGTAGATTCTCGTGTATCTTGTTAGTCTCTGATAATCCTTTTATTCATTGAACACCAATATATTGACACTGTGAATACATATATGAAATAAGTTCTATACATATAACTTGTTGTGATCAAAATTAGCAGAAAAATAAAGATTTGCAAAGACTTTCCATAATTTTCTATAGTAATGAATTATATTATCTAATTTCAGAGTTGCAGATGCAACTGTTCTTGATGCTGGTGATATATATACTGCAGGTTTACGGTATGATCTCATTCCATTCATTGCAGAGGTGTACAATTTGGGAGCACCTGAGTATTATGTTGTTGCAGTGGCCAAAGAAGATGATCCAGACACAGAGTTGACATTCTTGAAAGGTTTGCTATATCTATGCTATCTTTCTCAGGGTGAGTGGGGCCCCAAAATGGATGAATTTTCAATTTTTTAGCTTTTCCCAAAATTCAGGAGAGGAAATTACTTTTTCAAAAATAGTCAATGAGGGAAAGGATTTTTATGGTAATATGTGTACATACTTCAATCTAAAATTTTATTTTATCACAATCAACAGTAAACTCATCCAGCTTACTTCAACCAAATTTATGATAAATAGATACCTACTAACATCTGTTTGCTGTTAGTCATTCAAGTAGTAGTAGTAGTTATTGGGGGAGGTCGCTTCCTCCACCATAATGACCTCAAGTTATCTTTCTACCTTTTTATATCTTCTTTGGTACTCCCCCCCTTCAAAGTTGTGGAGTAAGTCCATGACCTCACTCACCATCTACCCTGTGGCAGTTAGGATCTCATATCCAATCCATGGATAACCGTTTAGTCAGCATATCCATTGCAATACATTTTAATTTCTTCTTTCCCATATACTTATTTTTAGCACTAAGGATTGCATGTCAAAGGTGAGATGCACATCTTTTTGATGTGGGCCAAATAAATTTGGGTATAATCGTAGGATGATCCCCCTTATTTTTGGAAGTCCTGTAAAGGAAAAAAAACCTATGGAACAACTATCTCAGATTTGTGCAAACATGGAAGTTTGATGAAAAATTTTAAGCATTTAATACCAATAGTATATGATATAATGATCACAGACTTAATATATAAAATTGAAACAAAAGTGTAGTATCTGAGTTAAAATCATTTGTCTAGACAGGGATTTAAACCGTGATGACTTGATATCTGGGGCCCCCTAGTCCTCATTAGCTTTAAATTTTGTGATATGTGCTGGGTCATTTGTAAATATTTGTTCCTCTTTCATACCATACGTTGTAAAAAAAATATTTTTCTTACAGGAAAAAATACTTGCCACACTGGTATACAAATGGCATCTGGTTGGGTGATTCCCATGGCATATATGATATCTAATGGGTGGATTCGAAGCTATGGTTGTGACTCAGTTCAGGCAGCTGCTCAGTACTTCACAAAATCGTGTGTTCCAGGAGCCATTTCACCGGAGTATAACTCAGGTGTTCCATATGATAACATGTGTGATCTTTGCCACGGCTCTAGCAGCAGTTACTGTAAGCGTGATGCCTCAGAAGATTTCTATGGCCATACAGGTACTTACATGTTAATAAAATGTTAAATCATGAGTAATTATGTATCTTAAAATTTTTTGAATTGCTTAAAAAACTCGGAGAATAATTAAGGATTTGCTGCAGCCTTTTTTTTAATTCAAATTCTACCTAATCTCTCAGTTAGTGATACTTGTGAAATGATTGGAAATTTGCATTAGATAATTGTGGTAGTTGCAGTGTAAAGAGTTTGAGCAGGACATTTGTTTCTTCCATTGGGTATTTTCTATGCATGGTTTAAATTAGTATAAATAAATGGAGCAAGAGAATTGAATTTGTTAAAAATTTAGAAACTCAATAATTGAAAGTAAAAGTCACTGTGTATTAGGAAGAAAAATATATGCATATATCCCTTTAAGTATGTATGAACTTGGAATAATTATCATCCTATTCAAATTTTATCTATGTGCTGCGAAGATACTAATATAAACTTTTAATTGAGTCACCCACTGTTGCATAAGCATATGTGAAAAAGTTCACCAAGCAAAAATCATTCACCTGAACCTCGACTTGAACCCAGATCCCATGATTTCTGGCCAAGTGCTATAGTCAGTTAAGCTACCCAGGCATCCTCTTATGCTGTGAATTTTTGAGAACTTTAAAATGGAACAAGGACACCTTGTCTCGGCCGGAAATGGAGGGATCCAGGTTTGAGTCCTGGTTCAGGTGAATGATTTTTGTATTGGGAATTTTTTTGCATATATTTTGTGCTGTGTTTAAGCATAAAACATCAGTGTTATCTTTGCAATATGACCTCAAAGCTTTCAAGTTAGCCTTAAACTCTTAAATTACTGGATTAAATAGGTTGGCCTAAGTTTAATAAATTCTGGTGTCTTTGTCTAAAACTAAGTTAAATGACATAAATTTGGGTTGACTCTAAGTCTATATTTTACCAAAGAAGTTTTTGTAGTAATTCATGGTTCACCATCATGTTTTTCCTAGAGAACACATGTTCTTTAATGTAAATTGTTTTGAATGTCTAATCAATTGGGACTTTTTTACAGGTGCTTTTCGCTGCTTAGTGGAAGGTGGTGGGGATGTTGCATTTGTGAAGCACACTACAGTGATGGAAAACACTGACGGAAAGAGGAAGGAGTGGTGGGCTAGAAATACACTCACAAATGACTTCCAACTTCTCTGTCCAGATGGTAACTTTTCATATTAATATTTTGTTAGGATAAGACAAATATTTTTACCGCAAAACCTTTTTCTTAGGGTTACAGTTTTCTTTTTGATATATTTGTGGCTTATTTTTGAAAGATTGGCAACTGCTATGTATGTTTTTTATATTAGTCATCTTATCAGTTTGACAATTTATTTTCTGGTTTTAGTTGAATGATGTTATCCATTGTGTGCAGAAGATTTATAGAAAGGTTTAGGTCTATTTTTGTCATTAGTCAAGCAAAATGTGGACAACATGGTTAAATATTGGGGCTCTTTCCATAATGTCGGAGCAGAAGAAAAATATGTCAATAATAATAATATGCCATAATAATATAATTATGGGTTGTGCTGCTGCTCATTTTCTTGCATTTTACATGTAGAACAAGTATCACACAGCAATAATTAACTTGTAAAGTAGGATGATGTCTCTAATGCAATTCTACCAGAACAAATTTAATTGCATCATTAAATTTTTCCATTTTTCTTGATTTTTGCTGTGCAGGCAGAAGAGCTGGCATTACAGAATATGCTAAGTGCAACTTAGGCAAGGCAAAGGCAAATGCAATTGTTGCCCGTGGAGGCCTTGGCTATAACGAAACAGAATTGAATGCTTTTATCAACTTGTTTGTTTATGCACAGCAGTTCTATGGGAGGAAGTTTCAAGATGATTTCAGGTTTGTAAAATATTTTGAGAGCCATATAGATTATTCCTAAAATTTTAGTCCATCTATATTTTTTATATTGGCTAAAGTCATAGTTTATAGTTTGTTTGAAATTATTCCCAAGCAACAAATAAATTATTTGATATCATTTAATCTTTATAATGGTTTGCAGAAAACAGAGCTGTTTTCTGTGTAACTCAGAAATTTTTTTTATTTATTGAAAGTGGATATATATTCCATTTAAAATGTTTATTAAATTTTAAAATATGACATGCGATTGTACAGAGTAAATAAAAGACATTTTGTGTTTTCGGATGTTTATGAAAAAGTGTTTTACTGTAGTGCATCATAGCTGAGGTGAAGGAAGTATTCAGATAGTTTGAAAATAAAAGTAAATGTTTGGAAGCTAAGATAAACGTGGTTCAAAAGAGGCCTTAACAAAATTTGAAAAATGTAAATGTGTTTATTGGATGATATGAATAATTTATGTGAAGTGCATTAGCATTTAGCATTATAACTTTAATGTTAAGAAAAATTAACAATTTTATTAAAACACATTAGACATTTTAGTGTTAAATTATATAAAAGCATTTATGTAGTTGCCAAATGTGACTAGATTAGGTGCCTGCAGTTAGTAGAATCTTCTCTCACCACAAGCTTTTTTGTGAATTCACTTAGGAATGTTTCTAAAATAGGGTTGCATAATATTGGGGATCGTGCTATATACATGGATGCTGGATAGCACAAATGCTGTGATCATGGGTAGTTCGAGTTCTTCAATCGCAAGAAAGCGATCACAAAATAGATCATGAACATCAAGGGATGTGATTTATGTCATGATCTGTGGTGTCATGAATTTTATAGGGTTTGAATGTTAGATGTGTTGCAATTTTTTATCCTTCCTCATAGGAAAAATATTCATTTTAATTATGGATCAATACAGAAATTAACACTGTTAGCTGAGAGGGGAATTGATTTTGATGCCTTTGAAACTGAGGTAGAACACATGTGAATTATGATTTCCAAGGGCCTAAATTTTGTGTCTCAATAGGGTACTTTCTGATCATTTCTTTATTGTCTTAATCGAATAAATGTAGCACCTGGATGATAAATCTGAAGTCATTCAGCTGAAACTCTAAAGGCGTGTTTACACGGTGCAATTAATTGTGCAAGTTAATGGTAGA
>LYUA01001713.1:4642-19963 GCA_002093875.1 Calopteryx splendens | reverse complement strand
AAAAAATTGGCATTGACATGTGTGAGTCAACGTTCACGATCTCTCCTTGTGAGTAAAATACTCTCTAAAGATTTCAATTCAAGTATTAAAAAGTGAAAGCACTCTTGGAAATGTGTAGCGCAAGGTCCTTCATTTTTCTAGTAAAGTTATTTCAAAAATGTAAACATAGCAGCTCGTTCCAAATTCTATTTCAAAATTCTCCTCCGACTTTTAATCATATGCTGTCATGTCAAGCAGTGGACCCATTCCCAGGATATTTCCGCCAATTGATGGTAGAATAAGAGTTTTTTCAGATTATTTAAATCAACCTTCGCTAGAAATAAAAGCTCAACTATCTCCAGCCACTCATGCCCTGAACCTCAATCAAACCTCAAATGCAATCATTATGGCAGTAGATGTTAGGTGAAGAGCTTACCAGTGGTAGAAGTAATTTTTACCATAAAGTGCAAACCCAAGGTCAAAATAATCACCTAAACTAATCAAAAAAATCCAATTTATGTACATTTATCTATTTTCTATTTAAAATTCTTTTCTAGCATTTTAATTACTTGATTCTCTAAAATTCTCCCTCGCTTCATAGCGGTAGTGTTTCTTTCCCCCACTTTCTTTGCCCCAGCAATCATATCCAACAAAACTCCATCTCGCTTTTGACGATACATTGCTGCATATGCCCTTGATGCTGACACCCTACCAAACTGCAGCTGATGCCAAAGGTGCCATTCTTACTGCATCTTTGCTTGGTTAAATGCTTTGTTACATAAATTCACTCTCCCTATGAGCATTTGAGCAAACTTTAAAAATGATGAAGGGAATTTAATTGCTTCCTTTTCATGAAAATCCCTCATTATATAATTAATTGCCAATGGTCCACAATCTAATTCCACCAACATTGCTGTCAAATTGTTCTTATAAAACCCCTTTTCCTTGAATTTCTCTATTAAAATATAATTGAAACTCCCTTCTACATCCACACAACTAACTGCTACTCCTCTTGCCATTTTCTTAACTTTGAGCAGTTTAAGACCCCCGAATGAAGAGGACTGTTTCGATTTCTTCCATCAATTCTCCACTTCCGCAGGGGAAGGCCACTGTATAATAAGTTTGATATTTACTGCTTACTAAATACAATAATTCTAGTCGTAGCAATTGGACTTAGTGACTTAAATTCACCTTAGAGTAACAAAAAAATCCTGTTTACATTGTACTTATAACTCTTATTAGAACATCAATTAAGTAAAGAGTTTCCCTTTTAGTAATAACTCAAATGACATTAAGCAACTTAATTATTCTCTATGCACAAATATTATCAAAATATAGATAAACCATATTACAGTGCCAGTTTTACACCACCTGCTCTCAGAAATCAAAGAGAGTGGTTTATTCTTCATATAATTTCCAACCATCAAGACATCTACGACTGGTAGATTGTTGGATGATGCCTTCAAGTATCCTTCTTCAATCAAAATCTACATAGAGTCGCAAATATAATATTATTTGTCACTTCCTCAGAAAAAAGCTGGTCTTGATGCTAAAATAGCTAAAGGGTGAACCCCACGAGTAAGGGAGATGACATCACGAACTCAATGGCCAATGAGTGCGCATTTTCATACACTCGTAATTTATGTCAGAAAAACAAGTTTTTATGCTTTAAAAATTGAATTAGTTGTGTGAAGAAAAAATAGTTTTACCCAGAGATTGCCTTTTTAATGTGTTAGGGCATTCGCTGAAAAGATTTTCTTTACAAATTAATAACCCATGCAAATACTCTATTGGTGTGCAATAGTTTTATAAGTCAGTTCTGCTTCTGCCAGTAATCTTCTGTTTACCTGTTACTTCTTTTGAGGCTATGCATGAGCCAGCAGAGTGATTTAAAGACCTTGGCAATAATGTAATCTATTTGGAATCTCCACCCTAAATCTTTGCTCAGGAGTACCCCGAAATATATATTTACAGTCAGCGCCTGCTTGAATCATTTCCCCCATTAATTTTATTTCTTTGCTACACTTGTCTTTTTATTTGAGAATGAAATA
Source organism: Calopteryx splendens (assembly GCA_002093875.1). Classification (NCBI taxonomy): domain Eukaryota; kingdom Metazoa; phylum Arthropoda; class Insecta; order Odonata; family Calopterygidae; genus Calopteryx; species Calopteryx splendens. The sequence goes on along the minus strand of LYUA01001713.1, from coordinate 17,933 downwards.
TATTTGCTTTTTGATATATTTATTACCATCTCATTTGATGTTATCCATTTTCCCACCTTTTGAATATCATCTTGCAGCACTTCATGGTCACAGTCATAATTGATTTACCTTTGGGGTATTCAGTCATCGACCAATAGGCATATTTCTGATTTGATGAAATCAGGAAGGTCATTTACATAACATAGAAATAATAGGGGACCAAGTACACTACCCTGAGGTACACCAGGTGTGACAGATTGTGAGATTCAGCAGAAAGTATGTTTCCAACACAAACCCGCTGAGATATACCTCTTAGGAAGGCCTTGATCCATAGTAACACCCTTTATTATTACGAAGTACCTCAAGTTTTTCTAACAGTTTTTCATGTAAGACTTTTTCAAAGGCTTTTGAGAAGTATCACTACATCTACATTTTTACGTTCGTCTAACCGTATGATATCAAGTGATCCACAAAAAAAATTGTTGGTTACTTGATAATTGTGAAAATAATTTATATTTTGTGTATTGTCTACCTTATATGTCAGGAATTACGAGAATCAATATTAGGTATTTTATTTTCATTTAAACTGGTGTCAATATGGTGCCCATTTTTCCATCTTAGCTCAGAGCATTTCCTCCATTTTTAAGCATTGGCTGTGATAAGTCACAGACAATTATTTCAGCTTGGTAAATTTATAATATACATAATTTGCCAATAAAAATATTAGTAAAATCATTTCAATAAAAATTTTTTTGAGCAGAGATATTAAGCCTTTTAGTATTACTTATGTATATTTCAGGCTCATTTTTTTCCCAAAAATTAGCTATTTAAAGGTAGAACTATGCACAAGTATATGGTTAGCAATAGACATATGACGGCATACTTTATTTAGCATGATAATTGGATAAAAGTGTAGCCTATAATGTATTTCACATCACAGTTTTTGTTCCAGTGTCCTTGGACACACCAGAGCTGAAGTATAGAAGGTTAGAGGTTAAATGCTGATGTCACTGCCAATGCTTAGAAATGGAGAAAATACTGTGTGCCAAGATAGAAAAATGTTCCCCTTGTTGAAACCAGGATTAATAAAAATAATTGTGGTTCTGAACTTTCAACATTTAAGTCAGCAACATGCGAAACATATTTTTTTTCCAAAAGGGTCCATTAACCTATGTTAAAACACTTGTTATGGATTGACCTATATTGTATTTTTTCTTGTTTATCTATCAGAAATCTATTCTGTGCAGTTTTACACTTCACCTGTCACCCTCTCTTCCTTCCCCATGTCACATTTGATGTGACAACCTTACCATGAGATATAATGCATGGACATCTCCCTCGGTAAGGCCCTGGTACTCTTTCACAATTAGTAATTGACATGGTGGAGAAGAAAACCAGTCTGATTCTTTAGCTCTCCTTACCCTGAAAAATCTTGATAACAATGCACAGACTTATGTAATGTTATGATCTTATATATTAAGTTTACATTATTTGAAACATTGCTTTATTCCAGATTATTTTATTCTGCACCTCCATACTCAGATTTGATCTTCCAAGATGCTACCTTACAGCTTCATGTGCTTGAAAAATCCAAGCAAAACTACAGGTCATACCTCGGGCGCAATTTCCTTCGTGCTCGTGCCCTTGTAGATTGTTATGCTGGTGCGTGGGCTTCATCTGGTTCAATTCTTGTTACAATGTCATCAGTTGTTCTTACTTTTGTTATAGGAATGCTATGATTGCACAGTTTCAATAAGTGCATTTGTCCAATTTTTATGTTGTGATTGTTCTCAAGAAGGTCCTTTCAGGTATTAGCAAGTCAAGCACTAAACAATGTTTTATGGAATATTTGTTTGTTAGAAATATTGTGCTTTTTTTAATTGCATCAATGAACCTATCATACATATTTTCATATCTTCACAATTATGAATATTTTGCATTTTGTATAATTTTTACCTTTTAATTGTGTTGCTGTTAATTTTTCTATTGTTTTTTTATGAATGATGTGTATGAGAACAAATGTGAATGTTATGAGAAGATTAGAATTGACCCATAATGAGAAATGAATGTTAAATTTGTTGCCATTGTTCGAATTGTACCTTGTGTGTTTTTCTCTGGAAAACTTGAACACTTGAAAAAGTAGACTATCTCAAGTGATTATTGATATTATTGAGCGATAGGATCATCGACAGGTGCTGGAAACAGGATCTTAAACGTTCTACTAGTTTTCGTGGTATTTTCCTTACTTGTTATTATAGGTTTTAATTTATATTAGATTGCTGGAATCATGTATGTCTCCCCATTATTATTATTTTTGCTGCAATTTTTCATTATTGTTGTGTGTATGCATACACTGTATTTTGTGAATTTTATGTTGATGGCTGCTTTTTGACCTTAGGCAGCATTATGAATCATATGCTTACCAGCTGTTTAAATCAAATCCTTAGTTTCATTCACCAAAAGTATCAGTTTGTTTCAATATTTTCATTAATGCAACCAGTATGTAAATCTGCCCTGAAGTTCTTAGTTTTTATTTAGTGTATCAAACTTAATGCCACAATATACACTTGGTATATAAGTATATTTATGAAGTTTCTTTATTCTAAAGACTTGTTTTTTAAAGTTTACCTTCTCTATTTAGTATTTTCACGGCTTAAATAGGGGTTTTTACAAGAACACATGGTACATAAATGAACATGATAGAACCAAGTTTTTGCGTGCACTTCAGATGGTTTTGAGGTCTCTCCTGTAGCATTCATTTAATTTTTTTTAATATTTTAAAATAGTTTTCTATTGATATTAGTACATTTTTTATGTGGAAAACATACTCTAAAATTGCATTTTTATGCTGTAGAATGCAATGCCAGTATTTTGAACTATTATAGTCCGTCCAAAGATTTGTGATATTGTATTTTTTTCTGTTTGAATTTGTCAATGTTGGTTAGTATTCTAATGACTGTTAGGAAAATTTCCTAATTAAATCTTCAAACTCAAATTGGCAAGATATCTACTTCTCAGAATAAAATTGTATTGATGCAGTAAAAAATGGAAAGTTTTTATACATTAAATATCTTAATATTCCTATTCTTTATTTCATACATTCACTTGAAGGTGGAATGTACATGTACATTATTATCATGAAAAGGTTTCACTTATCGAAGAAATTTTGTGTATAATTGTCTCTAAATTCAGAAATAATTTGAAAGGTGGTGGTGAAATTGTAAAAATGAAGTTTCTTTTAATCTGTATTTTAATAAAATTTTTACTATAATAATTTTTAAATTTAAGTTTTATTATGAAAAATCCTTTGATACCTTTACCTTGGTACCTGTAGACAGTAGTTATTCAATGACAATTTTTATTCAAAGATTTTTTGAGATTATATTTCACTTAATTTTTATGAGGCCTGTCTAAAAAGGATCTGACCTTAAATTTTCATGTGCAAAGTCATTATTGTAAGGTAGTGCCACTTTCCATATTGGAGAGATATCCATTTGTGTGCATGCCTGATTTTTTGTACCATTACCCTGTGTATATGTCGCTGTTTGGTAGCCATTGTGTGAGGTGCTGTTCTATGTGTTTGCTAGATTTCCACTTTGTTCAAGATAAAAGAAGGTGTAGAACAGAGATTCTGCATCAAGTTTTACCAGAAGCTTGGTGATTCTCAAACCGAAGCAAATCGTATGATTCGGCAGGAGCTTTGAGATGATACCATGGTTAAAAACCAAGTAAAGGAGTGGTTAAACTTTTCAAAAATGGCCACACATCTCTAATTTCACCGATACAGGTATGATTATTATTACTATGAAATTTACTATGTAAATCTTATTTCCACCTTACCTGAATCTCTTCCTGACTTATTTATAACTTTCCTATCTTATCTCTTCTAGCCACTGTAGTTTCTTCTTTGCTTCATTCTGAAAATTCTCTTACCATCTTGTATAGTGCTTTTACTTTTTTTTGTTCATGAAATTTTTCCATATCCTCGCAATTATCTTTCCACAATGTCTCCTAGGCCCTATTAGTTTTTCAAATAAGTTTATTGTATACATAGTTCTCTGTACATTCTTCTCCCCATCTTTGCTTTAGCACTCTTCCATTTCCTGCTCTCTTCCACCCTCTCAATCATCTCCGCTATGATCCATGGCTTCTTAATTGTGTTAGTGTTTACTGTTCCTATTGTTTCCTTTGATGGTTTTTCTATTCTGCTTTTTAGGAATATCCACCTTTCCTCAACTGTTCCCATCTCTTTATCATCACTTAGAATTCCACCAAGTTATTCTCAGTACTTCCTCCTTATAATTCTTTTGAATTTTAAGTTGCAATACATAACAACTAAATAAATTCAATGGTTTTTGATTCAACTTTGTGAAATCTCATTGTTGAGAATGAAATTGAAACTTTTTGGATTTCACGAATTCGTGAAATCCACAGTGTTTCAATTTCATTCGCAACAAATAAATAATTAAAATTAATCTTTATCTGCCCCTGTGAAGTTTTCTGAGTTGATGATGCTGTTCCTGAACCTATGTCTAACCATGATGCCTATCTACCGCTTTCCCCTGACATTTTTTTGGCTATTTAACCCTTTTTCTACCAGCCCCTTGCATTTAATCTGTGTGAATGCTGGCAACTCCATACCATGGTATATATGAATTTCGATTTCACATTAATTTAGGTACTTAATTTTAATTTAAAAAGTTTGTATTTATGTCAATGTTGGTGATATTTTTGGGGTTTATTGTGTATTATGCCTATTGTTTATTATATCTAGTTTATTGTCTATTTTTCCACATTGCTCAAAGCAAACAAAGTGGGCTGATAGATTGGCCTGTGGAAGTTTTCAACAATAGCTGGCAGTAAAAGGGTTAAGCTTGTGATGGCATTTGAATCAGGAATAATGCTGTGGAAGAAGAATGAATGTAGTATTATGTAAAGATTAGATATGTATTATTTATGTATCTGTAATTTTTAAATCCAGACCTGTGGTAACAATGTGATTGGTATTATAATGCAATGCCAATTTGAAGAAATATGTGTTTATGCTCAGTTCTAGTCACTAGCACCATTAAAAAAATAGTTTCATTTCAATTCAAATAATTTTGGTGCAAACCAGAGTTTGGCTTAAGGGCTCTGAATATAAAAGTTGATGAAATTGAAATTCTGTCAATGAATGTTTTTATATCTTAATTAAAACTTATATGGCTCAAATGTGAATTTTCTTTTTTATAGCATGAGTATAGTAATTGCTGTATTTACAGTGGAATTTTTTCTCTATAGACACAAGTTCTTATAGCAAAGGAACTAGAAGTACAAGCCCCCTATATTACATCATGAACTTAAAAATTAAGATCGTATTTCCATAAAGCTGGAGGGGCACCTTTCACATTCTCGCCCTGGCACTTAAGCCAATGCAATGGGCATTACAGTACCGGAAAGTAATAATAATAAAATTGTTAAATAACAAATTTTATATTCATTGTAATCATTCTTTGTATTTAAAATCACGGTTTTGCACACTTGGACAAATAATATCCTATGAATCTGGATTTGTGAGTAGTGGCGATTACCGCAGTTAGTTAAAAGGACCGCCAACCTAGTTTTCGTAACTTTTGAATTACTCAACAGATGGCGTCGAGGCGACCGGCTTAATTTTTGTGCATCGAATGTTTTTGGTTTTTGTTTTCATATGGTTTCATGCATGTCGACACGTAGGCGCATAAGCGAATTCGTGTTTTAAACAGTTTCATAGTTTTATTTTCAATTTCCGTAGTGTAGTTGGCCGCAGTGTGATAGGGTGCTCTTGTAATGTATTGCATTAGTTTTACTTAATGTGTAGTACTTTTCACAGTACATTAAAAGGTGATGTTTTCATGCATTTTCTTTTTCGACCACCTTTCAGTTTTAAAATGGCCCTAACCTTAGCCCTAAATCTTCCCAGTCAAACTTCTCACCCAAAGATTGGGGAAAAAATAATTCAATATGGCACGGCAGGCTTTCGCACTTTGTACGTATATTATTAAAGTTCTCCATCTCTAGCCGAAACAAGTGTTTCGTTTTAACCATGTTCTTGTTTGGAAAGCGTTAATTTGATAATACTTTTTAGGGCGGACGATTTAGACTTTGTTTTGTATAGAATGGGGCTTTTGGCTGTTCTGAGATCAAAATCCACTAAAGGTATAGAGCATTTTCAGTATTACAAAAAAGAAATTATTATGGTTACAAATTAAGATGTATTTCTTTGCACCTGCAATGTTGTTACACTTCCTATTATTATTACTTCACTACTCCTTTTATAACGAAGAAAGCATTATTTTTGGCTCAGCATGAAATGCTGAGAAAATTCATGTCAGCCCAATGTCCATTCACTTCGTTTCCTGTTTCAGCCGCAATTGGGATTATGATAACTGCTTCACACAACCCCGAGCAAGATAATGGAGTAAAATTAGTTGACCCTCATGGAGAAATGTTGAATCAGAAATGGGAGGAGTTAGCAACAGATCTTGTGAATGTGGGGTAAATGATTGCATGCGCCTATACACCAGCGCGATCAGGAGCTGATTACTGTCGTCTTAATGTCAATTTTATTACATTATAGCGATGCACAATTGGAGTCCGTGTTACTTAATATCATTCGGAGTGAAAATATTGAAATAAGTGAGCAAGGAAAGGTGTTTGTTGGTCGTGACACAAGGTGAGATTTTTCAATGGATTGTTCTTGAGGTGATGTGGTTCTGGGTTATGGATTCTTAATCAGTCCAAAGGACTTACCTTTCATAATACTATTGGATTCAGTACGGTATTTCATTTAAGATTAACCCCATTTGGTTATGGGATTTTACTAATATAAACGTGACTTATCGTCCCAAGAGCAAGTGCCTACAAACTAGCAAATCAATTTTCTGTAGCCGCCTTAACAGTATGTGTGGGAAATTTCCACAACTTGTGAATGCACTTTTACAGGGGATACCGCCAGTAAAAAAATGCCTCACATATTTTAGCATTCTCAAATTCGTCACCACTTCAATAAGTTATTAATTCTGTTTATACACTTGTTTTTGTGCTGTAAAACTTGTATTTTATGCATATATTTAATAAAATTGCTTCTGAACATTTCACATTGCAAAAAAATGGACATATGGGGTTTTTCCCATTTTCTCTCTCCCGTATATCACTGGTTATATCGCTGTCATGCTTCTCAAAATTTAACCCTGTGATGGTAAGTGGCAAATTCTGTACTATGCTATGAGAGGCAGAATTAAATTACCTGCTTTGTTGTGCTACATGGTGTTCTGATGTGGTTCTTGCAAATGATAACTGTTCAAGGCTGGGGTCAAGAACTGTGGCTTTGAAAATAGTTAAAGGCCAAAAAAATCCTGCATACCATTTTGTCAAAGGGCATTATCTTGCATTATAGACATCAAAATGAGGTCATATAATGCTATTAATACATATTTACATAATGAGATTTCTAGGTAGCTGAGGAGGTATATATTTAAAATTTAACTTTTTTATTTATACCAAGCTCAGTGAGCAGCTTGGTAACAAATTATGAATCAAATTAGAGTAATATTAGTCAAAGTCAGTCTCCCTAACTTGGAAGAATTACATTTGATATGTGAATGAAGTCAACTTGTAAAGGGTACTAGCTGGATGTTGCAGGAAAAATCATCAGAGTTAAACGTGAGATCTTTCAAATGCCATTGATGTACTTTTACTGCAATTGTGACTGGCTATTGAAAGGTCTTAGGCTTGATTTCTGGTGTTAGAAGTCATTTTTCAGTGCAGTATTCATCTTGCATTGATGTGCTAGCCTAAATTCATCATAAACAGTATGTACTCTTCCAAAGATTGCATACATTAATTAGTAACAGCAGGGGGACACAGAAAAGGAAAACATCATATCAAAGCCATTTAGACAAGTCTCAAGGTAAAGAGAAAACCTTTAATGAGCATACACCTTCCTAAATCAAAATGACCTCATTGGAAAGAAAAATGAATTGCATATACCTGCAACTTTACAAATACCATTGACTAGTCCACCAATGGCCTTACTTTTCTACTGTTGTGAAATTAATGAAAGGGACATATTTTTTTTTCTTTTCAAGTAGGTATAGCTTGGTTGAAAGCTCCTTTCACCTCTGTGCAGGGAACGGCAGTGATTAGAAGGAAAAGTGTCTTTGGGGAAGGCAATCCTTTGAAGAGGATTATATGGGAAAGAAAGGGACTGAATACTCTCAAAGTCCCAAAGGAGAATGATCTTTTTACCCCCACACACCCTATGCAATCCTTCAAAATACTGAGATTAATGGGTGAATCGGCATCAATGGTCATTTTGCCCTTCGAAATACTATTTCCTAGACCAAAAACAGTTTTCTACTCACATGCCAGGAACTTTCAACCAAGCTATGTCATTCTTGGTCTCTAGACGTTATGAGTCAAAACTGCCTTTAGTATTTGTTTAGTTGATAAAATACATGCTAAATCAAAACTATGTTACCTTAATTATCTGCTGTGAAAATATTTTTAAAAATTTAGTAAATCGTTTGTGACATATGATATTGGCAAGTCTGTGGTTGCTTTTTTGCATGGGAAAAACAAGCATAGAAAGAGTATTGCATTATGCCTCATCAATAGTACTTATTTTCCCCAGTTTACTCATGTTTTCTAAATGTGAATGTAACTTGTCCACCATGCAATGGAATCTGCTTGGTAGAAAAATGCATGTCTAAAATAATATGTACCTAATAATTATTTCTGTTGAACAATGGTTGCTATTCTAGTTTACTCTTAAATGCTAATGGTTGTGTAGGCACTGTAAATTTTTGGAAACTGTTGAGCGGATTTTTGTACCATGTTTTTGTAAGATCTTTAATGGTTTTTGAGTATTCTGTATAAGTTTGTTTTTGATCTTGATAATTTCCCTAAGGTCTTGCTAGATTCCAGTAAGGTATTGTGGGGTTTGGATTGGTATTCTCATTATCTGTCCAGTGCTCCATTTGGGATAACTTGGTCAATACTTGGTGGTCTACTACACACGTCCCCTATTACCCTAGTCCATGTTGGGATGTAATATTTCCTCGGAGGGGAGAAGTGCTCAAATCTGCAAACTTACTGTGTACTTGTTTTGTTGCATGTACCAGGAACATGAGGTCCAGTAAATTGAGTCCCAACCTAACTAATGATTTATATTTTTTTGTATTCCTTTCTGAATCATAAGTAGAGTTATGATCTTATCATCTTCCTTATGTATTTGGTGAATTCTCCATTCAATTGAATTTTAACCCTGGTACTGTGTGTTGCATTCATGGAGTACCATATCTTAAAATAGGTATTTTTTAATCAGGGATTGATATCCTGCATCCAACAGTTCTTTGAGCAATGAGGGATAGATCATATATCTTTGGGTTACTGGATGTAGCCAGCATAAAACACCTCGTTCCACTTTTGACACCTATGTATGCACTTAAATAGTTGGTTGTAACTGATATCCACCAATGATATTTGACAACATGATGTGTATGGTGATGAGATATTTTTGACACTTTTAACGTGAAAAAAATTTGTGCTTAAATCAATAAGAAAATCATAGTTGGCGGAGTACTCATGGTAATTGGGAATTTTTTATGTAGTCTGATGGCTGAGGTCTCATTGAACCATGAACTCCAGCAGCAATTATCTATACAATGGATTATTAGAGTACCTATTGATGAAATCTGCAGGTCTATATTTAGAACAAAATAAAAATTGGTTAGGGCTCATATTTATGAGGAACCAAGTTAAGTGTGCAAATCCCCTAAGCAATGGTTTCTGTGGGTTGTGACCCAATCTTTGGAGAGAAGACAAAGCCAGGCTAGGAAGTAGACTAATGGCCTAGCTCCATTTAAGTAACAATCACCATAAGCATAAAGGAGGCTCAGACTCCTTGAGAAATGGACCTGTTGAATCTATTGGTCAGTATATTTCTCAACTGACTCTTAAGTGTAATATTCAGGTAAGGAAGGTGTTGTATTTTTTTGCATGGAGGTTAAGTTACAATATGACCTTAGACATTGGAGTACTATAGTTATTAGCAATTATATATTCACCATCAATAATAGTGTGTTCTTGTGGCTTTTATTGACTGTATGTGGTGGAAAACAAAAAAAATATGTAATAGAAACATAAAAAATGGCTGACCCCATCCAATGATGGATTTTAAAATTTAGATACTGTTTAAAAGAAACCTTAATTCATGATGCATTTATTAGAGTCTGTAAAAAAATAATTCATAATTGACTGACTCCTTCACTTAAATTTTACAATAATTTATGACCAGGCCAAGTGGAGTGCCATTGTTAAATTCTGCTCTTGATGGAATAAAGGATTTACATGGAGAAGTAAGGGATTTTGGCATCGTCACAACCCCAATGCTTCACTATTTCGTTGATGAAACAAACAAAGGAAATGAAGTCTGGGTGAGCTCATACTTTGCAAAGCTTACCAAGGCTTTCAAGCATTTTTGTGGAGAGGTAGGTACCTACTTATCTTGCTGTATTTTATGTGTGGGTATTTTGAGTTTTAATATTTTACTTTTGCATTGAAAGGCACAGAATTTCTTGTGATCACTAAAATAATTTTTTTTAACTGGGTAGGCAAATCAAAATCACTGCCATTGTGAATCGTATTTTTCAATCGCTTATTTTTTCAAAATATTAGCATTATTTTAATGACCATCAGGCACAGCATTAGAAGTTACTGTTGCTTTCATGCATGGTAATTCAATGCTTGATCGTACATTTTAGGCGTGACAGTTGGATTCTCAATGTTTGGGTAGGTTAAAAAGTTCATTAGGGTACCCCTTAAAATTTGACTCTCTAAAATGTGAATGACGGCATATAGTTCTTATCTAATATATAAATAAATCTCGTGGGTGAGCTTAACACCATTGAGTGAATCCACAGTGTTGCTGATGGTGAGTTGATCCTTGTGGATGTTGGGTCAACTTGTAGACCCTTTGGCTGTCATGTTAAATATAGCAATGAAACCAAAAGGCACCATACTAGTGTAACTTAACATGTCCATCGCAGGCTAAAATGATGGTATAGTGGGAGATGTGTATGATTATATAGTCGAAGGAATAAAGATTGGTGATTATTTAATTTTTCTTGGAGACTGGAATAGAGTCCTCGAAGAAAGAAAAGGAGAAATCGCTGTAGTGTATGTAGTAGGGAAACTGAAAGAGGAGAAAGGCAGTTGGAGTTTTGAATACAGTAAGAATTAGCAGTGGTACACATGCTCTTTCAAAACCACTGTTAAAGAAGATGCAAATGAGAGATGCCAAAATGACTACTTCCATGTGAAACTAAGATTTAAAAGTCAAATCAAGGAATGTAAAAGCTGTGGAAAAAGAATCTGTCATTGATATGTATTAAATTTTAATTTGATTCCATTTTTTTACATTTTATGTATTAATTGTTGACCTATGTCTTCACAGACACATGTAAAAATGAATTTGTGTAGATTCTAATTTCCATTGTAGGTTATTATGAAAGGTTCAGAAATGAGCTAATATAACCATCACCACTTAAAATGTAAAGATTAAATTTTATGATCTTGAAGGCTCTAACCAAGGTTGACTGCTGCAATTTTTTGTCCTGGATTCTTATGAATGTGCAGTTTGGAAGAGGAGTTAGAATTTGAAACAACGTGTAAATTTGAATCAAGTGATAATGTAAGTCTCTTTCAATTGTCCATGAATGTTTTTATATTATATACTCAGAATTTAACCAAAAGGAAATTAAAATACATAGCATTAACACTTTCATGAATCATTATGAAGATCACAATACTTACGAAGTGCAAAAGGTTAGCATTGGAGTTCATTTTTTTTATTAATGTGTTCATGATATCATTAGCTGAAATTCAATTGTCTATTTTGGTATATACAAGAAGATTGTCAAAGCATCTATGAATCATAAAATATGTTCGCTCATATATATTAGTGCATGAAGGTAGAATAGACTAGGTCCATCACACCTAGCTTTGCTTATGTAATGAGGAAGTGTTAAATTTATAAAATCTCAATTTTTAATAGTGTGAAGCTATGTGTTTTGTATTATTATAATTATGATATGAGCATGATAGTATAGTTTACTTTGCATTGTGTACACATTATCTGATTGGTGAATCTTGCATCACTGAAAAATCTTATTAATTATGATAGTTAAAGCCAAGCCCTTGGGTTTAATTATATGAAATTAAATGTGGCCTACGTCTCACTTTTCCACATTTAAAGTGCATTCCAAGTACTTTCTTTTCCTTTGCAAAATTTGTTATTACTATGAAAAAGCAAAATTCACTAATATTCATTATTTTTGGCTTTGTTTTGTCCATTCATGGTTTTGTCTTTTCGCCAATGAACTCTTCGACCAATACAATCTTAAAATGTCTGCAATTAAATTAATTCATGGTTTTCTAACTCTCTCTGTCATATCCATGAGGTTGTTCATGGGCCATGATATAGAAGTACAAGTTAGGTGAATGTACCATATCTTACTTCAACCAATGATTAGTTTTGTCCAGGGTTACCAGATAACAACAAAATGAAGTGCATTAGGGGAAAATGTAGGATGCCGGGAAGTCAAGATGAAAGCTAAAAGAGATGCAATTGGATTATATTTTTATGCATTTTAAATTGCCTTAAAATATACATGCTAATGACAAAACCATATTAGTTTTTTCCTGCTTTAAATGTTGTGCACCTTGTTGCTAACCATTAAATAAAGTAGCGTTTGTTTTTGGCAAAATGCTTGAACACGTTATCACCATGCACACTATTGGTACCAAACATCTTCACCATAAACTGTGAAGATCAAATCACTAATGGATGACCTCTCGGTACTCTTCTTATGTTTCTTCTTGATAATGATAATGTTTATTCACCCAAGAGACCCCGTGCACAGTAATAATTCTGACAAGTGCATAGGACATGTCAAATAGGTATGTACAAGTAATATTACAAAGTTTGCTAAAAAAGAAAACATTAAAAATTTGGCCTAAAATATTCTTTGACACTATTAAAACACTAAGAACTGTTATTAAACTAACTTAGTCCCTAATTATATTAAGTCCTAAGAACTTAAAATAATGAACAGTATTTAAATGACTACCTTTTGACTGAAAAGAGTCTATGTCAATTATGCTGTGGGAAGTAGAAAAAAGCATTGCTTATGATATTTCAATGTTTAGGAGCAAATTATTGCCTTCACACCATGTAGTCTGCTCGCCTGTGGATCTAAAGGTCGCTGGTTCAATCCCCAGCAAAGGCGAA
>LYUA01001712.1:196553-207289 GCA_002093875.1 Calopteryx splendens | reverse complement strand
TGTGCGAAGGAGGTGCGACCCGCCTGCCGAGGGGATGCATTTCGCAACTCATCGCCGTTTGGAAGCGAACTTCTTTCAACCAACCGTGTGACGCAATCTAAAAGACGCGAAAAGGCGATAATATACCCTGCAGTTCCCGGCCTATTGAAGTGTCTCTTCTATATCGTTTCGGGGATCGCGTGCGGTCGAATATGATGCTCGCGTCAAAGTGAATGTGCGCTCCTAAAAGATTTGAACAATCGTGAGAAATAAGAATAAGATTCATTTTATAATTTTGATTTCGATTCGTTGTTGAACTTTAGTGTATCACTCAATAATTTTTTTTTCATTTGACGGAAACGTATTTGAAGATCTAGTCAATTGTATGTCCGTAATTTTTAAGGGAAATGTTCATTTTCAAGTTTATTCCACGTATAAACTTAATAGTGTCAGGCGTGACTACGTTGAGGTTATGGATATCCATTGTGGAAAAAAAAACAACTCTCTAGTTTCCATAATGTTAGGTAGGTAGGCAGGTACGTGGCACGTGACGCGTTTCGCTGCACTGCAGCAATATCATGGAATGGTGGTTTTTCCTCTTTATGGTTATTCCAACCTGAAAAAGTCCGGATTATTTTTCGATTTACCTAGGTCGATTCTATCGAACACGGTGGATTTTTCTTCCGTCTTTCAGTTTTAGTTTTGAGTTTACTATTTGTGTTGCATTTTATCTCACCAAGATAACATAAAAAGATTTCAACGATCTTGGGGTATTTTGGAAATTAGGTTGCAACGCCAATTTTGGAAGCATAAAACTTTGTATTCCAAGCATTTAGGGTAAACAGTTTCGTAATATTGACTGAAATTTTGTAATGCATTGTGTCATGACTCCCACTTCGCTATTTGCTGGTTACAAATGAGTGGTTATACTCCTCTTGAGTTTAAATGTTTGCTTTATCTACATATTCATTACACCCTTCGGGCTACCACGACGCGGCGTTGGGAAAGGGGTTTTACAACAGCAGACCTGATTTATGTTATCATGTGTAAATTCGAAGTTCTCGTGAGAAGAATGGCGGAGGGCATCGAGATTTTTTGATCAAACGATTTTGTCCTCCGGCCCCATAATAGGACAAAATCAGAGGATAACTTTGTAATCCACTTGCCGCGTTTAAAGGACGAGTTTTTTTCCGGTGAGTCATGAAAGCTCTTCTGCGTCATCGCCCAGTTTGAAATGGAGAGCTTACTTTTTAAGACTCAACTTCGCAGTGCCGTTTTGCGCTAAGAACAACTTTTGAGTATTTTAAACCAGTTTTCTTTCTCTTGAATTTAGTTTCTCTAGTGCATGTTAAACGTTCGTTTTAGGTATTATTCGTGCTCACTATGAAGATAATTGCCATTTCTTCCCCCAAAGCTTTGTTCGCTGAAGTTTTTGCTAATATCGGTGGATACATTGCGTATTCGAGCTTAAGATTTCATGTGCAATCACGCGCTCGTTTTCAACAGGAGCGTTGAAGCTTCTTCCATCTTCCTAACTTGTCTATCTCCTATTTACCCGGTAATTATCCTATTTCCATTCCATCAACTGATGAATTAAGCGTCTTGCGAGTACATTTTTTCAGTCATAACACCGAAAAGATTAGTTATGAATCTTAAGCCCAGAGATCCGCTTCCGGACCCAGTGGTGGTAGGTTCGATTCCCTACTTAAACTCCTCCCTATACTCTAGCTGGTACTCCTAGTATGACTCCCGGGAAACGTAGTGAAACCTATTTGTGGTTTATCGTGATATCAAGGACACTGAGACATCACAGATGTCTGGAGAGTAAGAAAATATCGCGTGTGATATATTCCATTAAAACCTTCAGTAGTAAGTTGATTCAGGACAAACTCGTTAAATGCGAATAATGGTGGTATTCCGATCCCTCTCCGTTATTGATTACCATTTCCAATCATCATTCGTTTGATCAAGCGGCCGATACTTCTCACGTGGGGGGGATTGCGTAAAAAACCATTTTTCTTTCAATTAGGTTTTCGCTACTAATAGGGAAAGCTCCAGAATTATTTTTCTCCAGAAGTTTTTTTATTATGGAAAAGAAAAGGTTTGCGGTAAGAGGTATCAAAGTGGTTTTTGGGACGGGGGGTGATTTGGGGAGGAGGGATAAGGAGGAGTGGTAGGGGAAGGAGAGGACTGCGTCGAGTGACTGGTGACATTTTTAATTTCTTTCACAATTCCAATTTATGAAGATGCAGCAGCAAATGCACGGGACGAGATGTTCATTGCATTGTGTTTTTTTACGTTTTCCTTTTTATGCGTAGTGTTGTTAGTGTGTCGGACCAGTGTTAAATGAATGAACAATTCTTACATATTTTAGAATTTTCAGACGCCTGCATCACAAGTCAAATGAATGATTTATTTTTTGCCCGATGTGCCAAATTCCGTCGTTTATTATATTATTTAGTAATTAATTCTCCTGGGTGAGAATTCATTCATGAGGGTCGCGTGTGGAGATTTTTTTTAAGAAATGATAGCCGGTCCGCGTGGTTGAGACTCTCTGCGGTTGAAAACTGAATGTTTGACTTGATATTCAATGCTACCTTGAAAACATGGGAATATAGAAAGGTCCATGGTAGGGAACAAAAGTAATAAATATGGCCCTCCAAACTATGTCCAAATATTCATCATCTGCGCATCTGGAGATGCTGAACGGAAATGTAACACGAAAGCTTGTTCCGTGTGAGTACTTGCCTCGTATCCTTCTCTACAACGCATGGAGCAGGTCGCACCACATCATGTTGTGAATTGCGAGATTATGGACATTACTTCGCGTGATAGTGACTGAAGTATTTTATATATATGGTATGTATTTGATAATTTAAGAATTGTTTACAATCCCGAAGCCGAAATTTCAATGGAGAAGTTTGGATTAGAATTGAAATTTGATTGTGAAATGACTGATTCTATCGCGTCAAAACGTGTCTCATAGTTGAATTCCACAAACCAGAGGAGTACCTACTTTAAAATCTTAAGAAATCCATTCTTTAAGAATTTATTTCAGTGTTCCGCTCGGTTACTATGGTTTTATCTGGTCTTCACACAAGTGGTCTGTATCTGGTGTTCACAATAAAAATTTTGACACATTTTAACGGTGCTCGGTTCACAAAATAAAGTTGTCGTCATTGGGTGTGCTCGTTTCCAGCTGGCTAAGAGGTCATCTGGTCATCCGGTAAGAGAAATTTAGAACTGACAAAAACGATTGAAATTTTACTTTTTGCACCGGATGATTTTTTTTCTTATTCGGTGTACCCAATCGTGTCGGATATTGGCATGTATTTTATAATTTATTTAATGAAATTTGACCATTTTGAGTTTGGTTGCTGGTTTGATTTGTTGAATGAGATTTTATGGATTCGGATACTGATGCTGTGCTTGTTTCATCGGCTGTGATATTCAAGTGTATTCACTGTTTAAAGAAGTTATAAATTTCTTTCCCTTGCCTGTTTTTTTCGCTTGCTAGCCCTTTGAGTCTCTTATACGCCCCGTGAAAACTCAATTAGCTAGCTCTTTGTTGTCTGCCGCACCGAAGGGGCTCTGCAGTTTGCCCGAAGTCCGATCGAACGTTAAGTGTTGCACGGAGTGTGGGTTGCTGTGCTTCGCAACAGCCCCGGTTCTCACGGAAGGCTTTCTGCTCATTGACCTTGGCAGCTGTTATATCAGCGGTGCTAATTCAGGCATGATTAATGGAAATGAAAGGAAATCGACTTTCATTTCGCGATCGACCACATTAAGTGGAATTATTTTTGTTTTGTTTACCTTCTGGAAGGGTGAAGGAAATCGTACAGTGCGACATGTGATTGTCCATTTGATTATATTGCCACTTAATGCACCATTTCGAGTCATGGGTTATTGACATCGCGTTTGAAAACACCACTAAATGGAAGGACACACACACTACACACTTTAATATCAGTGATGCGGCTTTTGTAGTGTAGTAAAAGATCCCACTACGTTGGGCGCGAGACGCTTGTAATCACAGGTGATTTACTGACTTAATTACTTATGCTATCCACGCCGGTTTCTAAAGAGACTTTGATTAGGCGCATCCATTGATAAATCATTTGAATGAATCTTATGAAATAAAATATTCTGTTTAAGGTTTGACACGTATTCTTTCAATAAAACTTGGCCTATTCGGTTCATTCTACTATTCAGGAAAACTTAAAAACCCATATATCGAGCGCTGGACTTATTCTTTGAAATATTTTTTAGGGATAATGAAGAAAATTCACCCTGGTAATTGCACTGAATGAGCCCACACAATTTGGTTACCTCTTCACCATGAATAAAAGTCATTCTTATGCTTCCGAAGCTTATGTGTCCTGATGAAATCTGCTCCGTATTTATGATAAATCAGGGTGCCATTTACGAAAATTCTCGATCTATTCGTGAAAAAGCGTCAATTTCTTACCTCATGGCCTTAGTTTAATGGAACGGGTCTGTGTTTGAGGAGAAATGCGACGACAATTACGCCATTTCAAACGGTTTCTGTCACTCCCTGTTGTTTGATATAAAGCGGCTCGTTAATATTTGTTACGATTGGTTTTCCCAATACCCAAGTTAACTTTGCCTAATATTGCAAATCAGTTTTTGGGGTCTTATCTATAAATAATTTAGCGTCTTTTCCGTAAATGAATACGAAGCCTTTAAGTGGTGAATTAAACTCCTCGTTTCGAATCACAATTTCCATTAGGAAACCCTTTTCTGTCCATCTTTTCACCCCTCGCGAACTCCGACTGCGAGCCCATGAAAAAAGAATATATGAGTTTCCAAGTGAGAATTTCTTAAATTATTTATCATGTAGGGACGTTAATTGTGCGAGCAAATGCTCGGTAGTTAATCAAAACTTGTTACAGTTAATTTGAATCTAGTTATCCAACTCCCATTTCCTCCTGCGGCGCGGTAAAGGTTCAATCTACCCCACTGCTAGCGACTGTTGGATGCAATGTACGAGTTTTTCATACATAGCGATTATCAATTTTTCAACATTGTTTTTATCTAATTTAGAACTTTTTGTTAATATCTAAATAAAAACAAATTAGTCATAGATGAAGGTTTTAGAGCACGCAAACCATTGTTCTAAGACCGTCTCCACGCAGGAAAACCGATCGTCCGAGCTGGCTAGGGGTGAGGAGTGATAAAGGTGCTTCGTGTAAATTTTCTCTTTCTTGGGGAAGAAGAAAATCGGAACTTTCAGAAGCTGATTATATTTATTTTTTTGGTCTGGCCGGGCCCCTGAAACGATTTGACCTCGCCCGGGCAGGGTGGAGAACTCAGTTATGCACTTCGTATGCGTTCCATTCCAAACCACGACCCGACATCACGTTGCAATTGAGAGACTCCCGTCCCCGTGCCCATTCTCCCGGAACACGACTCAATTTCCACTCGAACTCTGAGCAAATTGACATCGACACCTGCCATTTCTTCTCGCTTCGCCTCCCACGCCATCACCTCCTTCCACATGAGGCCATGCGTGCCCAACCACTCATCCCTTCTTCTCGTCTGCCACTGCCGTCGAAACCACAAATAATCAATCAATCAATCGGAAGGTTGATTTGATAGGATAGGGTAGAACTCAACACGTGCCGAGCAATACGATTCGTAAAATTAACGAATCTGGGATCAGGGGTCCAGATCCTTTTCCGTTTGACGACTGAGGTTGCCAAGGAAGATCCGCTTCCCGAAATGTCACATAGATGGGATGAATTTGGTGGTTTCCATGTGTGCCACCCGGATTTGAACCCGAGCCCTCGGGTAACTTTTGCCGAGCAACTCCACCCAATCAATAGTCTCCACCACGCCACTTTGTTGCAAGCATGCACACTCTTATCCAGCGTATTCAGCGTAGTTCTGGGTTGTTTACGATAAGTGATACGCGCAGGTCATTGCACCTTTCTCCGCAGATTCCGCGAAGATAACCCAGCACTCGAATCGGTTCGGTTCCCGGCGCCCGGTCCTCCCGTGACCGCGATAATATCCCACAAAATGGCAGAGCGGTCACGGGCATAATACACTTACCTGATGAGAGCCGGGAAACCGAGGGCAACGAAGGTGATATGATGCACCTAAGCACATGATTCCTACATTCCGCATTTTAAAAAATGTATCTCATCTTCGTGCGGAGGTCAAAACTATACCAACCCACTGCTGGACTATCGTGCTTAAAATTCAATCGAAATATATCAGTGCTAAACGAAAACCCCACCAATCCACCTATTCTTTTTCTTAACTTTATAATCTTTCGTTATGATCGATGAGGTCGGGACGAATGGCAATAGTTGGAGTTTAATATTCACCGAGGTCACTTGTTACATTCAATTGTAAGATTGTTGATCCCGAAGCAATTTTTTTTTCTTTTGTTACTTAATCCGTGCTTCGATATTTTTTTTCGACGGAATTCGGACTCCATCTTTCTCTAGCTGGAGCAGTCGACTCGGCTATATTGTTTCCGAGTTGGTCCATGTTGAAATATTACCGTTTTTTTTATATTTCCTGGATAAAAACTATGGAGAAAAAACACTTGCCAAGTCACCTAAAATCGTTTTCCCAAGAACAATTCTCTTGCGTGGTAAGGCCACGTTGTCGCACGTAGGTTTGATACATGCCGTTTCCATTTTTATCCCCGTTTTTCGGTCGTGGACATATTCGGAAAATAACTTTTTCTGCCGCCTTCCCCAGATTCAATGGCAACATCAATTTGCTTGACGCGAAAAAAAATAAGAAGTTTTCGGCTACAGAAAGAATCCAATTCTCACTCGTGTCTGGAGGGTTTCCCGAGGAACTTGTTCGGTCAAGGAAAAATGAAAGAGCCGTTAGGACCGGATTTCCAATTAAGCGGTTCAATTTCGGACTATACACTTCCTTTGCCCGCGAAGTTTTGATCAATCATGTAGATTTCACCGATTCGAGGGGGGCCGGTTCAAAAAAAAAGTCATCAGCGTCGAAAGGGGCCTTAGGAGAGACGGATTGGGAGAGGCACGAGGCACCTTCTTCGTAGTCGACATGGAAGGTTGAATGACGAGTCAAGAGTCCCGGCTCGACCTCGGGATGATCTTAATCGTCACCATCCATCCATATTTGCAAACGCGATCGTATTTGCAGTGGGCGGGTTCAGTCCAGGACCGTCGAGACGTCTGTCATGGTGTCACAAGTTAATGTATACTAAGTGGGCAGTCCTAACCGTTATGCGTCAATTGTTGGAATAGTACATTATACTATTGTCCGTTCGCGTTTACCTCCACAGGACGTCCCGCGAGTGGGCATATATATTGCAGGAAAGTAGTTAAGTTTGTGGGACACTTGAACATTAGGCTCCATGCGCAGTGGTTTATTTTTGCTCGAGCGAGTCCAATTTTAGAATGCTGCCCATAGACGGGCGTGCATTTCATAAGCTCGTGAGCAGATTTAAGTAAGATAGCCTACCTGAGTGGAGGAAACTGGCCTTCTCAAATTTCATCCTCACTTTATACTAAATCCCCTATTCCGAGTAATTAGGGCTTACCCTATTTTCCGGGCTAGACTGGTACAACCTGCTTCGTCGACTATTGAATGCCTGCCACTTGATTCTGAACGGACTGTAGCTAGCGAGGAATAGGACCATGACGAACCAAACTGCTGGTAAACGCGCAAGCGTACAACCTTGTAACTGATGAATTTCCTGTCGTAATGGAGGTAGTGCTCTTGCTGTATGAATCATTGATGTTTTTCCATAATTGCCCGTACGTTGTGTAATGATTTTCATCTGAATATTATTTACCTATAACATTGAATTAGAAAGTTAATTTGGATGAATGAGTTTGGTGGGATTTTTTTCTTGTTTACAATCTCGCAAGATTTTATTCATGCCAGGTTGCATTTTTTAAATTATTATTTATCGAGGTGAAGTCGTGAGAGAACATGAACAGAGCTGCTACCAACACAGCATTGGCACTTTAAAGGAAATAATTTTAAATATGTAATATATTTTTATCGAGTGCTTTGAATCAGTACACTAGTTACATATGAATACACCTTTAGAATGTGCCTGGATATTCAAATGAGTCAGCAAATATCTGTCAACTTGCAAAATATTATATTTCCATTAAGTGGGGTGTTTTCAAACTACTTTGAGGGTGAAGGTATATGTGAAAGACGTGAATCACCACAATTTTATCATCTTAAACAAAACAGTGCTTTGGTATTGGCACCGCCATCAAATTGGTCACCATTGTAGTATAGTTTCCAAATGCGATTTTGTATCTTCCTCGATCATTCTCGAAATATTGCAACCGCAGCATAAAGAGTCGTGAGGCCTGCGAAATTCTACGGCTTTAATCTCCAACAGCAGTGTCGCCGAGTCCGGCGGGTTTCTGTGACTAAAATAAAAAAAGTTCAAAATGACTATCGATTGACAAAGGGTTTGGACTTCTTTGTTATGCTTCCATCCCTGATGATGATCTCTTGACATGATCTCTTGACCAGGAAGTCTCGAACAATTCAAAGTTTTGGTCCGTTTGAACTATTAGATCCTAATCTTGAACCATTCGTATCTCATCACTCGTCTTCGTAGTTCTGATTAGAAAGATTTAAAAGAAGTCCCCGTGATTATTTCAAGACAACGGCGGGACTAAGTAGCTGTGAGTGTAAAGTTTTCTGTGAGAGTTACATACGTAGGTGAAGAACAGTTGATGAAGACACGTTTCAACATGGCATAAAGACGGGAATGGATTGAAAATAGTGTTTGGCCGAATGAAATATTTTCATATCACTAACTGAGGAAATGTAAAATCTTGAACACAAGCTCCATCAACGTAAACAAATAAGTGGATGCGCTACCCTTTTAAATTCTGACGGAGTAGGCACTCCCACCGATCAATTCACTGTTCTGCATAAGGGTGGGACATTTTCGATTGCTCAGTCGAAATTCTAATGGTGCGGAAAAGTTGACCCGCTCCATTTACTCCCTTGAAAAATTTGATTTGCTTCTCAAATGGGTGAAAGTTCTGAAATTTTACAATATAACTTGATGCGCGGAGGTGTCTACTGCTTTCCCATGTACATTAAAATGGTGCGTCAATGAATTTTCTCGGTACGTTACTTGCTCACGTGGTAAGTGTACAATTGAAGGCAGTAGCATGGGATAAAATCAAAAGCGAACATATCGTCCAAAAGAAAAAGTGTGCAAAGCACAAGAGACGAGAACACTCAACGGAAGGATAACTTAGTACGCAAAGCCTTTCACATTGTTACACACTTATCCTGACTTAAATATAAGTTACATGCCCATATTTTTTTACTCTGTCATTGAATGGATGAAGAGGAAATAAAACCTTATTTTTATGTCTATTGCCTTTTTTTAATTAATTTGTCTGTAGCCATAAACTTCCGTGGCCTCACAACCACGGATATGCGAATAATTGAAGGAAAATTGGTTATCTCCATTCGCTTGTTGAGGCAGACAGGTGATATGAGCTGTCGCTGTTTATTTCCCCCCTTCCGAATGTGCCCTTAAGTTTTTAATGTAACTAACCTGCTCCAAGGACTCCTAAAAACC
This sequence comes from Calopteryx splendens, assembly GCA_002093875.1. Classification (NCBI taxonomy): domain Eukaryota; kingdom Metazoa; phylum Arthropoda; class Insecta; order Odonata; family Calopterygidae; genus Calopteryx; species Calopteryx splendens. The sequence continues at coordinate 197,721 of LYUA01001712.1, read as the reverse complement.
TGTTTAAAAACCAGTATTCTATATTGGCCCTCTCGGATTTGAATCACAAATGGAGATTTTTGCCTCTGAGTTGACTGTTCCTTCTCTCTTCCTTCCACAGAGCCGGCAGATGGCGTTAAAGAGGTGTGTCTCACCGAGAGGAAGATGGGCAAGAACGCGCAACCGATGAACACCATCACATACACGGTAAGTACCTATGCACGCTCTTACCTCTTAAACTCACTAGATCCCTCAAATACCTGGCCGCCTTTTCCTGGCTTCCATTTCGTCACGGTCGTGCTTGAAACCGTCCCACGATCGGCGTCATTTTTTTTCATAAGGGAGCACGAAAAAGGCGTTCCTTCTTCAAAGTTTTGGAAACGGCAATATCGGAATTCCTAAGAGGAGTTGTCAGATAACTCCATTAAACTCCATTCCTATTGTTCCAAAAACCTCAGCTCCTATTTTACTTCTGTGAGCTTGTCTCAACGGATTTTTTTTCTTAAATGATCATTATAACCAGTGGAATATCGTGCAGAGGTAGGTTTTCGACTGTCCCTGTGGAAACTCTTGCTCAATCTTGTGAATCTCGGAAAATTATTTTGAGAATGAGAACAGATTTTCCCTTTTTCGGCTTCTCTTGGGTCTCTACTACCTACCCTTCATGCCGACCATATGGCTATTATTTACACCCCTATCTCTCTCCTTGAATGAAATTGTCCCATTTTAATATAAAAATTAAAATAATTTCGTCCAGTGTCGCTTAATTTCTTTCCAATGTCCCGTTTATGTTTTCCTCGAGTTTTCCATCACCAACTAGCCCACTCCCGCACCATCTAGATTGTTAATTCGTCTGCCTTCCACTTTATGCAGTATTATTTCCATTCTCTCCCCGTAAGCAACCACTCCTGCACTTCGTTTTTAAAGTTTTGACTCATTTTCGCATCTACGCAATATATTATTCGCATCTACGCAACGTCATATACCTATGTATTCCGTCCTTTTGGTAATTGTATCTTTTGATGACGTAATTCATCACCTGATCTGATTTTGCCCATATCAATTCTCGACCATAGAAGTGGACAGCCTAATTTTTCGATAGCTCATTGATTTCGTTTATTCATGCTTCAAATTCGATCCCATGAATCTACAATATTTGTAAGTAAAGAATTTTGGAATTCTCTGAATA
>LYUA01001712.1:171844-189688 GCA_002093875.1 Calopteryx splendens | reverse complement strand
CTCGCAATGTCCTCCCACGTGACAAATCCTCCCGTCTCTATTTTCTAGGTGGAGGCGTCGGACACCTTAACGTCGGTCGCCGCCAGGTTCGACACAACGCCTTCGGAGCTATGCAAGCTCAACCGCTTGGCCTCCCGCCTCATCTTCCCGGGGCAGCTGCTCTACGTGCCCGCCAAGGGTGGCGGGGGCGAGGGCGAGGAGAGCGCGGACGGGGGCGGAAGCGAGGAGGGCGGCCCCGGGGGTCGCAGGCGGAGCTCTGGGTCCTCCGTCACCACGCCCACCGGGGAGAGGAGGCCAGGGGACGAGGCGGAGGAGGAGAAGGGTTAGTCGAGTCGCACCTCCCCGTGCGCGCCTGCTCCCCCCCTTCCAACCACTCAGTCCGTCAAACTCCCCCCCCCCACACCCTTCCTTCCCCTCGGATTCGCGGATTTGATTCGTGCTTGTCCAGATGAATGTTAGAATTGGGGTTAGATGAAACGGCGCCTCGGTTCAATGCCATTAGGGATCGTCGAAACATATTCGGCAATCCCGCGTCCAAGGATGTTGACGTTGAAGCGTGCCGTCAGTAAGTTACGAAAATTCGCGATTGCCTGAACACAGTTCCAGGCTCCACGATGTGGAAACCTTTGATCACGAAAGGAATTAAAAAAAAACGCTGCAATTTCTACTTGCGCAACGTTCTTCACTCCTCAATAAGCTGCTTTCATGTTTATGTGGGAATTGTAATCCGTTTTGTTTTAAAATCCCCGTCAAGAATTCTTAAATGTGGCATTGTAACGGGCTCTAATAGTTTAGGCTCGGAATTTCCGAGCTTGGGCAGTTAGCATTTTTAGCGTTTTATCGGAAGAGGGAAAAGTTTGCATATGTATGGAAACAGTGGTTTGAGGACGTCTTAAATGCATTTTATAAACAAAGATAGGAATTAACGAAAGACATTTCAGTTCTCAAAATATACCAATAGTCCAGCTATAGAGCTAGTTATTAACTTATCATTAAGCTACATAAGTTAACAGCATTGAATATCACATAAATACATTTAGTTTCTTTATCCACATCAAGGGTTCATTAGTGAATACAGTTTTATAGCCCACCGCATTTGGATTTATTGAAAAAAGTCGCGAGAAAAAAATATTTACATGCAAACGAGACTTTTTTTGAAAATGAATCCTAATATTCCTAGATAAAATATGCGATATGGCGTGCAACATATTTTCAAAAACATTGAAGTGAAAATTACGAGTCATCGAATTATTAGCCCTTGTATTGTCAAAAATATATGTATAGGTAAGTCTGGTTATTCAACTGCCTTGAAGTTAACTATTCATTAACTGTAAAAAGACGATTATCGTAATAAGTGATTATTAAACAAGGAATGTGGCTGATATGAGAGTTAAGGAGTTTAGCTTTTATAACGTTCTCAATGGCCGTCTTTGTCTTACTATGAGACGTTTTTTCTCAGCAAATATAGCCTTTCACGTTTTCTAACTTTAAGCAATAAAATTTTCCCAATTAAAAGAATTTTTTTAGCATTTCAAGCCATATTTAAATACTATCTATTAATGATTAATTTTTTAATTTACTAAATAATGTTAATTTACTTCTATTTCACCCTCGTGGAGGTCTTAATATCCACACATCTGCAAAACCAGTTTTAATTAAAGGAATAATAAAACACTAAACTGTCATGTAGAGTTTACATTGGTCAACAAGCATACTCCTTCCTTCGCGTTTATTCTTCATTTTCCAGTACGGAAGAATGATAATACGAAATAAAACGAAGGTTTTTTTTAAGCATTTTTAATATTTCTAAAAAATGAAGGCATTTTCATCATTGTACGTTAATAAATTTACGCTACGGATATATAGGTTTTGTTTTTAGATTATAATGGTATTTTTTATTCATTTTGATATTATTTCATGTCGACTTATTCTATGGTTTTAAATGCTAAAAAATCATTTTAATTGGGAAAATTTTACTTCTTAAAGTTAGCAAACGTGAAAGGTTATATTTGTTGAGAAAAAACGTTTCTTAGTAAGAATACAGATACTGGTTAGTCAATAATCATCTGATACTCAGTAGTACTCAGCCATGTTTTCAGTGTCAGTGAAGTACCCGAAAACGAGATCGAGTTCTGAGATACTGCTATTATCCTTACGAGAGAAAACAATAACAATAAAAGCACCGTATTTAAACATTATTTTTAATTTATTTATAAATATGAAAAATATATGAAGAAATAAACTATTGAGGATATCCTTTTCAGAAATTGTTACTTTTTGAAAATTAATCTTTCTATAAAAAAATGTGATTCAAGCAATTTTTTATTTTTGTTTTGTAGGAACTGCTCTCAAGGGATAATATTAACCGGAGAATAAAAGAATAGTATCTCCATTTATTAATAATATTGCAACTCATGATTGAACAAGTTGCTCTTACACTACTATTAAATTTTCGATATACTGATTATTCCAGGTTGCGTTTTTTAAGTATTTCAAATTGACCGCCGTTCCCAACATGGCGGATACCCGTAACGTTTGTTTTGCATCGAAGGCTTGCGGAAAGTAATGAAGGAATTATCGAATGGTATTTATAATTTTAGTCTAATTTATTGCCATTACAACTTTTATATTAAGTATAAATGACTATAAGTGTTTATTTCTGTGTGTCAACGAATCATTTTGAGAAATAACATTAAAAAATGTGTTTGTTGACATCAAGACATTCTGGCGCAATCCACTACGAAGGTTTTGTTTGTTTTTTTAACTGTATTTACGTTTTATTCTGTGTGGTGAAACATTGCACATTTTAACGAAATGAAAGATAAGAACACAAAACGTCATGAATACTTCCAACTGATTATAGAATAAGTGTTGCACACAATACATGTTTTTCATTTGAATAATATACCGGCCTAACTTCGTTTTGCTCGTATACTGTAGTATATATTTCTTCTGCCCGTAATCCATGCTTTCTTTGTACATTTGATGACTTTTTCGAATATATCTCATTTCATATGTAATACGAGTCATCTTTATGTATAGTTTTAAAGTTCTCATTTTGGCTTTTTCAGAACTTCTAGACATTTTACGGCCATCCTCGCCTAAGCCTAGCTTAGAGCGAATGAGATCCAGTCCATCACCCCCACACGGAGTAGGCGATGGCACAGAAGAGAGGCACATGGATAGAGAATGTCTTGAGAGGTTTCTTAAGATTAACGTGCGGCACATAACTGATGGCCAGGTAAGATTTTTTCTTAATTCGTTAAAGTATTTTCCACTGAATAAAATCCCACAATACGCATGCAGTTCCACGTTATATGCATATGCGTTACAGTGTCATATAGTATTCTCTAATTTGTCAGTCAATAATATGATTTTTAATTGGCAAGTATTCTATATATGATCATATTTCAGTTCTTGAGTAGAAGGAAAACTGAATATTTTTAAGTTATTCTCTGAGTAATTAAAGGGAATTTATCTGTATTTTTTATATTCCAGGGTGTAGTGGGAGGAGTGCTTTTGGTGACTCCTAATGCAGTGATGTTTGACCCAAATGTTTCGGATCCTCTTGTCATTGAACATGGCCCAGAGTCGTATGGTGTGATTGCTCCAATGGAGTATGTGGTGAATGCGGCCATTTACTTTGACATTGCCCACATGAGAGTAAGGCACATGTCTAAGGATACCCCTAGGTACGTGTCTTCTATATTCCAATTATTCATTTAGCCATGTGGTAGTTAAACTATGTTAAGTTTCAATTTCCACATTATTGGGAAATTTTAAACAAGTAATTAAGAGTTCCCTTTAAACTTTTTCAGGAAATTCATTGTTCTATTAGGTTCCCATGAGCATCTAAAATATTCTTTAAATATGCTAAATGAATGCCATTGAGTTAAAATGCTATTTGTGGAGTAAGGTTTAGTAATTATGTAACATAACGTAATTAATGGAATCCTAATATTTTTCATGGAAAGGACATAGGGCAGGATAATTAATTAGTCATTGTAGTATTTACTCACCCTTTCATAGGTGGGAGTAACTTCTGTCAATTTATATTTGCAAGTGCTTGAGAATGACAGGTGACTTCATTTCATGCATTCCAAAATTATTACGCTTCTCTGCGAAGGTCAACCTTATTTTCTAAACCTTGTTTGCTCTGACGTAGGTTTGAAATAATTTTCATCGTTAACTGAAATTCTTAATAACCTAGTGTACAACTAAATACTCCTTGAAAGACTTAGCACCTTTATTTATTCCTGTTGAATCAAAGACTAGCTTAAAAATAAAGATTATTACTTTATAAGCCAATGTCAGTTGCTGTTGAATAAAGCAGGTGAAAAAACAATTTTGAAATACAAAGACCTTCAATCAGTTTCTACTTGAAGCATTTTATATCTTTATATCTCTTGACATAATTGTTTTCATTGATTCAGGTAAAAATTAGTTAAAATTGTCAGATAATGGTATTATGTTGCAACTTTATGTGATTTAAACTGTCGACATTGATTTAACTTCTTTTTTAATAAGTCGCTGGAAATAACTTAAATAAGAATGTAGGAGCATGTTTTTACAGTGGGTTGGGCACTGAGCTTCTAATCAGAGGGGGCACTCGGCAAATTCTTGGGGCACCCTCAGCTTCACCCAAACTGTGTGATATTTTGGGTACTAGATCTTCACTGGGAAACCACAGGCGACACAGGGAAAGGTACTGGGCCCCCTCCCCTGATGTGTGAATTTCACACACTTATGGGCTTAGTATTGGGCAAGCTCTACACTCACCTAAACCAGTCACTGGGTTGATTGTGGTTTTTATTAGAGTTAACGATCAATTAAAATAACAAGGAATAATAGCATACATTAATATTTGGCTCAATGAAGTGAATATTGAAAAATAATTATATGCTCTTTCTTTTATGGTATTTGCGGTGATTTTGTTGGTCACTATGGTAGTTACGTAATGAAGTAAGTATTAACAAGGTTTTTAACCATAAAAATGTCACCGTTTGCTACATTTTTTGCAAACTTATTTAGTCAACAGATTTAAGATATATTTTATGGTTTATTAAAACATTTTAAAAAATAACTGGCGTATCTTGCCATCAGTGGAAAGATTCGTATCTCACATTGATGAGTGGATGAGTGCGTTCATCTTTGAAATATGTTGCTCTCCAGGCTAATTGGCTTAATTTTCAAAAATTTCCAGGACTGACCTCCCCAAACCCGAGATCTACCATGGTAGGGGCAGCAGCCACATGGATGAGGAGGAGTGTTCCTCCACACAACACTCTCCAGGCAAAGATTCCCTACTTGTCAAAGATGAAACCTTTCCCGAGCTTGCGCCAAGGTCATCCCCAGAAGGCGAGGATGAAGAGGATGAGGAGCCAAGTCAGGAGGGCAGTGTGTGCTCATTCCGGGAAGTCGGTGGAGGTGCAGACGATGATTCTACCATCCCGTTTAGGGGAGGCGATGCATTTCCTAAGGCTTTCGAAAGGGACCTGGTGACACCACCAACAGTCCTGGATGGTGTCAGTCTCCCAGTGGAGGGAACGACTCCAGGAGGCGTTTCCGGAGGAACTCCTGACCTCTTGAGGAGGGAGGCGAAAGGACCTGGAGCCTGCCCTGATGTCTTACCTGCCATTGGGAGTACCAAGGGAGCAAGTGTTGAGGTCAGTGTTCATTGTTTTCTTTTAAGCTGCTCCAAGGACTGTAAATCCTTAGTGAGCGTATAGTCATGCATGTAGATACATCCTGAGCACCACTCTCTAGTGGGTAATGGGATAGGCAGAGTCAAAGAGCCTGATGAGAGGATTCGTCAGGAAACTCTTACTCATTTTTGCATTAGAGTTTTGATGGATCACGTGGTCAGTATGAGGGATTCAGAGCACACCTCATTACACACTTATCCTTCTCTTTGGATATGCGAAACCATTCTTAAAACTTTTAAAATATCTGTGTTCCTTTCTGATGGATCAATAATCTGTGTTCCTAATTCCCCTGAGACCTCATAACTATTTTGGTTTCCATATTCTGAATAGTATCTCAATTAAGATCTTTTGAATTGTACTTAAATTTTCTGATTTGGAACAAATCCCAATTCTTCATGTATACTTCTGAATTAGTTTGAACTATAAATTGATGATTAAAAATTTTTGTTATTTCTGATCATTTGAAAGGAAAATTGATGGAATTAACTTCTTAATTTTGAAAATGTACTAAATTGTAGCCTTTGCCAATTGTACTTTTGGGTTTATTATTCTAGGACAGAGTTATTGCATGGGTATTATCAGATGTGGTAGTTGACGTAATACATTTTTCTCCTGAGCCTTCGAATATTAGACCAAAATATCGATCTCAACTGCTGTGGGAAGGACTTGATTTCACGAATGTATATTTTTATCCATTGACAGCCCCTCTGTGGATGCAATGCTTGCCATGTTGATTTCTGGAACAGGTCCCAATCGATCATATGTAATTCTGGGTTATTTGTAAATATAAAGTGATGATTAAAAAAGTTTGTAATTTCTGATCATTTGAAAGAAAAATTCCAAATTCCACCAAATAGTTCATTTCCCTGAACCATTTGATGCTCGTCTCTAGTGAATGTTATAATGCATGTGCACATATTCATACGTATTCTAGTTGAATAAATTAAGGTTACTTTCCCTTGCCTGCAGGAAGTGGATGGAGTAAGGAGACAGTGTGGTGTGGTGCTTCCTTCGGGTGAAGCTAAGTCAGTCTCATTGGATAGCACAGGGGATGGACACGAGCAAAGGGTTGGTGTGGACATGGAGGCGGTTAGTGGAGACCACAGGGTCGATGGGAATCTGGAGAAGTTGAGCTGCCACGACTCGGGGATCGACATCCGAGAGGGCTCGGGGGGAGTTTCGGGAGTTTGCATGAATGTGAGTGTGAGTTCGGGTCGCACGCCCACTCCGCCAGCTGTGACGCCAAGGAAGAAGGCATCGTCTGTGTCGTTTAGTTTGGACTCGGGAGAAGGGCCCCATCCGGATGATGTGGATGTGAAAATTGAGGTCACGGAGAAGGCCAAGGTGGTTCAGAAGGCGGCCACTGTGGAGGATGTCGAGAAACAAGAGAGTAGAAAGACTAAGGTGAGCTATACCATATGTACGCCAAGAGGTAAAATCAGATTAGTGTGCGGGACAGGGGCATGGTTGAAACTATACAGTTAGTGCTTCTCTAGATTTTAAGAGATTGTTTCTCCTGTCTGAGAGCTTCATTGTGTATTTATTATTGCTTTATTTAAACTTTATTTTTTGTCGGTGTTTTTCCGGGCACAAATGAATATTGCACCTTTCAGGAAATTGCCTATGGTACTGAGTTATTCTTTTGGGGAAAAATATTTGGGGTGTGTGATATAGCCTGATCAGCTCCCACCCTGCCCCCCCCCGGGATACACCATTGTTCAAGAATGTGTATGGGAGTGATCCTCCCTTTCTTATTAAGTGCACCTCCATTTTTAAACTATTTATTCACTGTCTCAGACAAATTACCAAATTACCTGTAATGGTTGTTGTTGAGATAAGTAAATCAAAATTTGATATTATGTATATAATTGTTCATATAGCATACGTATCTGCCTGAATAGAGGCTGATCTCCCATAAATGTTTTTTAAAAGTGTTTTTGGAAGATTTTTATGTTGAACATTCTAGTCATGTATGGGCAACCTAGTATAGTTAATGCATAACATTTTTGTGAGGGTTGAGTGCAGATGCAGTCAGCTGATCTGTCATCATTAATATGTAATATGGTCAACCACCCTTCGGTTCAAAACACTTCAACCAGTGAACAAAACCTCTGTCCATGTAGATGTTCATTATTTTCAGAAGCACTTCAAAGGCAGAAAGGTTTATGTCTGAGGACCCTTCCACTCCCATGATTTCCTATTGCCACCTTGATTTAAATTACGTATATTTATCCCAACTTTGAAACCAAGTCTTACAACTTTCTTGCATGAGTAAAATAATGAATGTCCTTGCTTTACATTGCCCTCTCTCACCATGTCAGTGGGGTTCCACATCTACATGATATCCTATGCTAGAATTGAGTTCTTTAAACCACATATAAGTGCATAGTGTTGTGTTGTGAACAAAAGCAGTGTTCCCATCATTTTTCAATCACTCCATCATCTAATTAACCACAGTAATTTAAAGAAATATTTTTCTGATCCTAATCTGTATATTACATGCAATACACACCAAATTTTTGAAGAAAACCCCTCTGTATTTAGGTTATCAAAATTCAAATGGTTGATTATTAATGTCCATCAACTGTTGATTAATTACTATTAATTAATGTTGATATATATTTTTTAAGTTGATAAAAAAATATGGCAATAACAAAAGATTATATTTCAGTAGATAGTTTATGCATATCACAAATAATATCCTGTAACATATTTAATTTATTTGGATATATATGTCAAGATATTTGCAAATAATAAGTTTGCAAATTATTTAAAATTAGAATTTTGGCAAATTCTTAAGTATACCCTCTCTTTTTCTTGATGGACAATTTGTGAGTAAAACTTTGTTGTATATTCAGGCACATGGCATATGCTGATTTAGGTTATCAAGAATGTAATACTACAGTTCCATATTTGTTGTTTGTAGCACTCATTGAGTTTGTCTTTGGAAACTACTTGATGAACTGATCCATTTTTATCTGATTTAATTATCTTGATGAACTGATCCAATTTTACATTGCATTCCTTATTTTTCTATTTTCAACAACATATGTTTCTGGTTTCAGGTTTTTAAGCGCTTATCTTACCCGCTGTCATGGATGGAGGGTTTTGGCAGTGATAAGGATGTGTCAAAGGAGTCAGCCAGTGGAGGTGGTCCTCCAAATTCAGCACCTCCTCAGGCACTTCCCAACCAGCAACAACAGCATTCGTCTGTTTTTTCTAAAGTTTTCTCAAGGTAAAGTTCACATCTATTTATTCAAATGAATCATATTAGCATATGATCAATGAATTATTTCCAGCCATTTGAACTAACAATATCTTTAATTTGAACTTTGAAGGTTGTTTATGATTGCCACTCGAGTCATCCAGTTCAGTAAGATTTTAGTCAGGAGAGAAAATACCCTAATTTAATTCAATCTTCATGCCAATTACTTATGCACTTGTATATTGGCATATGTACAATTCTTTCTTTTTTCAGTTTCATTATCACTGGCAGTAATTTTGTTTAATTACCTTATCTCTCTTATCAGGTAACAGCAGGATGATACTTGATTTGACATACATTTTTCTGTTTGGGCAGGAATTGCAATGAAAATTTTCCAGTTATTTTTCTAAAAGAAAATCATCTCCACACGCAATCTTAAATTATTCATTTGTTATTTTATTTTCTTTAAATTTTTCTGAAGCATTCATTTATATGCATTTCTGTTAATCACTTGTTCCGAAATCAGAGAGTAGGTAAATTTTTGTGGCAGCATGAATTATAGTTGTTTGGGTTTTAATATGAGTAGAGTTTGAATCTTGTATAATGGCCTATAAGTTCAGCTATAAATTACCAAAAAAATGTACAGAAATACAGGGCCAACCTACACTTTTGCTATTGTTCCTCATATCAGGTCTAATAGCAAAATAATAATATTAAGGAAGTATTCTATCTCTTGTTGCTATTTTCTGGCAAAAATGTACACACATGCAATTGGGTTACCTGAACTCACGAAGATGAATAAAAGTATAGCATCATCAGAAGGCCCACTGTCATAAATAGTGTAAGATACTCAACCATAAACAGCCATGTGTTTTCATTTTTTTAGCATTACCTGAATAAAATAATACTTTATGTTCACATGCATCCTGAAAACTCGTGTAGGATGCACACCTTATTTTTTCTTAAGAAAATTAGTTTTGGAGAAAATTTTATGAAAATGTACAGCAGAAAAAAACATGAAGATGCATTATGTTAAAATAAAATGTACAAGGAATCATTTTTTCCAAGGAAATAAAATTGTGACTACGTTTACTTTATAATGTAAAAAACAAGGTATTCAGATGTGGTTTTGATTTCATTATATCAATTAATGAGTTTCTCTTAATTTGTGTTGTCATTTATAACATCTTGTTTTTCTAAGCAACAAGTAAAATTTTAATTCTCAGGTATGCATCCTGTACACCTGAGTATTGTGGGGTTAGGTTAGTCAAGGCAAGAAATCAGCAAATAGCTGTGACCAATAGACAGGTGTACATCATAAATCTATCTTCCCAGTAAAAAAAATATCTCTCACGTTTGATAAAGTCAGATCTCCACTGCCTACTATGTAATTGTTTCATACTTGCTGATTGGTATATTTTTATTTCTCTCACATAAATTTTCTTCCCATACCCTTCAGTGTGATAATTTCTCTCAGAGCTTTTATTCATCTCATATCTAGTCATCACCAAAAAGTAAACCTCAGATAAATACTGAGTGAGTGGTAGGACAAGGATTTAAGTGTTATTCATCTTTGTGTTTGATATTTGCTTTCCCATATATATTCCAAGGACTACCAGGTACTTCCAGGTTGTAAACTTCTGTCTGATTTTAAGTATTCTTTACCATTCATCTAATGTAGCCATATTTTTCTTAACTATTGCATTGATTGGTGCTTGTTCACCTAGTATTTTACTAAGTGGTTGTAAGCAGCAACATCACATTCATTCTAGGTGTTTTTTTTAATAATACAATTTTATATATTTGGTGTGGAGTATGTGAAAATACAATAGCATTTAAAGGCTAGGCTTAACAAATAATATATTGTCTAATAATGATCTTTTGGGATTCTACTGGAAAATACAAATGTGGTAGTGTCTCAAATAATGTTGCCACCTCAACTATGTAATAGAAGCCTTTCATTATAAAACATTTACAATTCTCTTTGCATTTAGCCTTGTAGAAAGAATGGTTATTATATATCTTGTATGTAATTCAACATTTTTCTAGAAGCCACGCATAATCATAATAGTAGTAGTTCTGTTCTGTATTGTATTGTTACCATCCATTCTATTTGAACTTCTATCGACGGATTTAACAATCCAATACATTTTCATGCGATGATTTTGAATGTTGCTATGATGTGTGACTGCTATGATTGTATTTCACCATGCCAAAGTGAACAGTCTCATCCATTTGATGGATCAGACAAGAGGTGCGAGTAAAAATGAGTACAGTATGGTTCCTTTTGCTACCATCCCAACCCCAGTTCTCCCATGAATCTAGTGGAACTAGGTAGTGGGCTTCTCTTTGGGGGTTCTGAGGATTCTGGGACCTCACTAGGAGTCCCTTCCCCGGGACCTATGCCCATGGCCCCCATGGGCCCCATCTCATCTCTGCCAAGGACTCCTCGGCCCCCACTGCCCCCTGGTGCTCAGCCTGACTCACGACCCAAGGAGGTGGGGGAGGGGGTGGGGGAAGGAGGTTCAAGTACTCCACCCCCTTCCATAGGGTGAGTTCACATGTTGTCCAGGTGTGAGTGGATTCATGGCCTTGTCAACCATTCACCCTACCAAATGGCAGCAAATCTTGGATACGCCAAAATGTGAAAAAAAAGAGGACTTGCAAAATTTCATTTATCTGTTGGTTACTTTCTGTTTTCTGTCTTTTTTTATGTTTTATACTGTATGGTTGTAGTGATAAGAATGCAAGTTTTTCAATGGAAATTTTCTGACTACCTATCTATTTACCATCACCTTAAGTGCAACCGTGTTGTGTGATTTTGTTAGTGAAAGAAAAGACTGAAAATTGAAGTGTTTCAAGGTTTTTCATGATATTTTCTGAATGGCCCATTTTATTTTTTTACAAATGTATAATTTTAAATAGATTTCAATCTAAATGGGATTTCATGCTGTTTACAAATATACAAACACAATTACTGTGTGGGTTATTACAATTTAATTTGGTACATATTATTTTCAGGGGTGGTTAACCATAAGTGAATCAATGACTGCATTGTAGGACAAAGTTGTACACCAAAATTAAATGAGAAAATTTGCTTCCTTGAGAAATTATTCTAATAAAAAAATGTTATCTTTTACAAGTGTGTAGTTTTACCATTTTTAAGATCAGGATAGGTTGTTTCTCATGATTAAATAAAGAGGATGTATTTCTGTCATATTTTTAATAATTATTAAAAATTGTTCAGACATTTCTTTTGTCTATTGCATTTGTATTTTTTATTAATGTCTTTGGAAACTTGCATGTAGAATTTCCAGATAACTCTCCTCTGAAAATATGGTATCTGATATGTCAAAATGCATAGGAGTTTTTTCACTGTATTTTATTAGCATTATTTATTTTATTTGGATCATGGATTAGAAATTTGAAAATATTTTCAGGATGGATAAAATTTTTAAATGGATTTTTATTTCTTGATTTTAACTTTGTAATGATTGATAGCAAAACGAGATGATCTTACATCAGTTTTTAAAATTGTGAAATTCTGCATCATAACCTTCATGTTATATCTTGGATAACATTTTGGATTTCTTCCACCATATTTTAATTTTTTGTTATGTTGCAATGAGGTTGAGCATGGTAGCCCAGTGGTTAGAGCAGTGGGCTACTGACCAGAGGGCCCGGGTTTGAATCCAGGCTTACACCTCTTGGCACCTTCAGCTTCATCCAAGCTGTGTACCATATTTTTTGGGTACCAGGTCATCCTGGGAAATCACTGGCAGTAAAGGGAAAGAAACTGGCCACCCTACCCTAATGTCTGAATTTCACATGCCATTGGGCTTAGTACAGGGTGAGCTCTACCCTCACCTACCAAACTGACATCCACGTTGATTACTGTGATGATTGCAATGAGGCTTATTTTTATTCCCACATTTGATGGGTCTCATGTGGATATCTTATTTTTATTATTATTTTGGTTTATAGTATTTTTGAGTTTTTAAAATATTTTTTAATCCTCTGTATTACATGAATTTTGCATTTCCAATTCTTTAAAATATCTAATTTTAAATCCATACATCAAAGTGAATTTAAAAATTTAAGCATATGGATTTCATTTACATGAGTTGTTAAAGTGGAGAACACAGTTGTTGCTGCCATTTGGTTATTGAGTACATACCTTAAGTTTAGAGGTACAAAAATATTTAAGAACGAATGTGGAAGCCTCTCCTGGCTTTTTGTTTTAAGCTTATTTTTGTGTCACTGCTTGCTTTGTTGAAATAATGTGGTGCAACCAGGAACTATTACATAGTTTACTTTAAACTCAAATGAAAAATGTTCCTTCAGCAATGTAGTTGTTCTTCAGAAAGAAGCAGATTGCTAATTATAGTGAATAAAAATCTTGTCAGCTGTCAGCAAATCAGTGTATAACAGAGCAATTATCATCTATGGCTTTGAATAGAATTATCGATGAGTAAATTTTTCTTTGATAATTACTGAATGCCTACATACATATGCCCTATGTCCAGATTTTATCCCATTTGCTGTAAGCTTTACTATATAATAGAGATCTAAGTGCAGTGTAGGACCTTCAGTTTATAAAAGAAACACTTTTCTAGTAGAAATTAATGAGCTTGTTAATTTTTATTATGTTGACAGGATTTTTATTTTGCTGCATTAACTTTTTAAAGGGATTGGAATTGATAAATACTCTGTGCTTTTTGTTCTTTTTCCATTGCCTTGAGCCCCAAAGCAATTAGTTTCATTTTTTTTAGAGCCAGCTTATTTTTGTCCCTCTTTGCCCTTGAGCATAAAGATAGAACTTGCTGTAGCATTTGGTATGTTAAAAATGTGGTGTTCAGTCTATTTCTGTGCCTTTTTTTAATTTTATTAAAAAAAGTTTAAAAAAAATATTTTTATGTGCATAGATGGTCATTTTTTTAATGGAACAAATTTTTGGATGCGTTATAAATTTTGTTTCCCTGGTAGATTTTAATATTTTTATGGGAAATAATATGTTGATTGTTGTTGCTCAGTTGCATTATTTCTTTATGGTATTGCAGTTTTTTATTGTTTTTGTTACAAATCACTAAGTACATCCATTCTGGAAGATCTTTATTTGTTATTTACCTCCTTTGTAATCAGATATTTTTGTGGCATGTATTCATTTTATGTGGGTAGTGGTTTAAAGTCCGCTGTATTGTATATTCTGGAAATTTTTATGAAGTCATTGTGGGTAGGGCAATGAACCAGCCGTGAGCTGCTTCAATGAAGACCATTTTATGAGTGTTTAAAACTTGTTGCAAGTGTAAATTACTCCCATTTATATCCCCTCCCAAAACTTTCAAAACCATTGTACCCTAGTAAGGATTTATGTGTAAACAAGCCTAATGTTGGCTTCATGGTAATATGTTAACACAACTCAGAGGTTTGTTTTTAATAAATGGCAGTGGTTCTAAGGCTTGAACACTCACAGTGGATGGTGAGTTTCTCTTTGTTGAGGTTTGAACTTCACTGGAGTTTAAATTTTTCCTCCTTCTCCTTAATCAATCTTAGACAGTGTATACAAGTCAAAATATGACTATGGAGGAAAAACTCTGTGATAAAAGTGCAAATTCCCTTGTTATAAAAGCAAATAAATAAGTTGCTGAAGGCTGAACAGTTGCAATTTCCATTTCCAAGTTTGTTGCAGGTTCCACTTTGGTAAGAAATTGTTACATCAGTCATTTTTATTATTATTTCAATGGGAAATAATTATTAGAAAGGTGTTAACTTAGCTGAAACACATTTTTTCCTTATTTGGAAGGAATGACTTAATTTGTTGTGTATAGATAAATTCTGTGTATTTTCTTGCACCATCGTGGATGTGTTATGATTATATTTTTCTGTAGATTTCAAAGGATGTTATCATGCATGTTGTGGCTTATCACTCGTTGTTTTAGTTCTTTTTCATGCTCTTATCACTGCTTGAGATTAGACTTACTTTTAAATAATTTACTTCACCTGCCATGACGTAGGTCATGAGTTTGTATTAAAATTACTTTTGGTGAAGTAGAATGTAATGTATATGATTGGAGGTTTTTACTCTTTTGTAAATGAAAGTGGTTTATGCTGATGTATTTGTAGATTACTACTACCTTCTTATTGTTGCTAAGCTCTCACTGAAGAAGATGATACCTTATCAATAATGAGCATTGAACAGGTAAAGGTTCATTCTATGGCCTTTTTCTTTAACATATGGAAACATTCCCTGTAATTCTTCTTTATTATCTTTTTTCGTTCTCAGTCAGCTATAATTCTAGGCTATGTAATTATATATCTGTGCATTGCTGTTCAGTGTTTCACCAAAACAAAAATAGTGTTTTAACCTTTGTGTTGATGAGTGAGCATGGTGAACTAAATGAGAACTATTAGCACAATGCCATTGTGGATTCATACCTGAATGTATGTAGCTTTTCTTTGAAAAGCATGTTGGTGTATGTATGTCATTATGTTTTCTGCCTGATTGTATTGCATTCATCATGTTTTTATCACTTGAATATTTTGTGTGACACATCAGTACCATTCAACATTATATTAAAATGTAGTACATATCTACCTATGTCAAGAGTTTGTTTCCAAAAAGTGGGCACTTAAAGCTTTTTGAATTTTGAGCATGTAACTGCTAAAGTGTTTCTAGAGTTCAATGTATATGCTTAATAGGGTGCAATGTGAACTTTGTGTGATTACATTTTGGGTGGTGATTATGTGTGCGTGTGTATACCATTTATGTCTTGGACGTTTTTGTATTAGAAGATATCTGATCAGTGTCTTACTATGCATCTTTTATGTGTACACAGTAGATTACATAAATTATTCAGTTATTTGTAATTACCAAGTCTATACACTTGACTCATTTTTTAGAGAATTAGAATCTATGCCTTTTTATCCTTTCAATTTGATGATTACTTCTGTTTTTTTTTTAAGATGTGCTTTTTAGACAAAGTAGGTATCTGTATACCTTCCTTCAATTAACACTTTTATATGCCATGGAACATAATTGAATAAATCTCGAGGAACATGTAAAAATTCATTCTGTGAAGTACAATTCCTGTCGAGTATATAGTTATAAATACGTTGAAGAGATGCTAAAGTAACTGATGTGAATGGTGAAATTTCACATTAAATTTCATTTTTCATTCATGAACAAATGTTTTGTTCAATTGCTGGAACGTATTTTCGTCCCCAAATTTGTAGTTAAACTCCCATGAATGCCTTAATGAATTCAAAAGTAATATTTATAGTCAAAATACATTTAGATTCTTTATAATTTGTTATAAAAGGAGAGCAACTTCAATATCCATTAGCAGATGTGACATATCAGCTGTTTTTTGCACCTTAATTAGTCATTTCTGGTTTATTGTGGTGTTGAGAATTTCATTCCCAACTGATACTGTGCATGTATTTCTTAGTCGTTGTAGAATCCAGCTGCAATGCTTTATTTAACAGCTTTTAATGTTCACACATTTCTCTTGTTCTTTTATGTCTCACACTTATTTCAGATTCCTCAAATTTGTGATGCTATTTAATTGTAGTACTCATTAGATATCACAATTTTATGGCAGTAATTGCACATAATATAGTGTTCATTTTTGTCACTCTTCAAGTATTGCTCATTTTCAGTATTCATTTTCCTTATCCTCTCATAACTCCTGCTACTTGGCCATTTCACTATTATTGTTACCCTTCATTTTTTAAATTTATGTATTCTAAGGTTCTCACTTTTCTGAGATTCTTTTCTGAGATGAATTTTTATGCTCTATTAGTTTTTCTGGTGTAGTATTGAATGCTACTTAGTTGAAAGATTTCCTTTTTTTTAGTGGGAAAGGTAATGTCCAATTCCTTGTTATATTTTCATTAAGCTTTTCTTATCTGCTTATTTTATTAGGCGGTCATCTATGGATGTGGTCCGTGGTAGGGGTGATGGCTTTGGAAGGAAAGTCAGCGGTCTAACCATTGGCTCAGGAGTGAAACATCAACATCCTGGTGTTCGATTGGACTACCGAAGCATGGTCTCAGTCGAAGACATGCCGGAGCTGTTCGTCTCTTTCGACAGTGAGTATGGGCTGCTGCCTCTTTGTGTGCGGTCATGCCATTTTCTACATCCATCAGATTTTAATTCATTTCATCCATTTTCTGGGCATCTTCTATTATTCATCATATTTTTACAGCATGGTGTATGGCCATATCATCAAGGATGTGAAAATTTTAAGCTTTTTAGTGCATTACTTAGTACTGTACATGTAATATTAGATTGCTTTCTTGTCTTTGTACAGATGACAATGACATAAAGGGACAAAATCATTCTTATTCAACATTTTTCCATGAAATTTAGGCATTGTTTTTTTATGTCTTTTATCAGTTAGTGGTCATGGTAATTGGGCTTTTAAATGTTTAAATACAAGATCATCTTGCCAAATATTTGTGAAAACACATTTTGTTTCCAGTTGACACTGTGCCTTAATACTATGTGATTTTAGAGAAATAAGTCAGATGATTTTTTTGAAGGGACTGGAGTCTGTATGAAGATCGTATGATAAATTTTTCATTTATTCTATTTATAATATGTCTATATAATAAGTCACATTTTTCTACAATTTCATGAACATAATAATATTAGTCCAACATTTAGCCAATTGGTAAGCTAATTACAGACATCTTTGTTTGATAATGCTTCATATCTCATAGGTGTATACTTTCAAAGTGGCTGACAAATTCTAGCATACCTAGTTAATTTGTTGCCCACTAAGAGACTCAAAATGTTTTTGCTTTTAATTAGGCTAGTTGCCGGATGGAAATGTGGAATCTCATGCATGATCAATCTTAAAATACCATGGTCAGTGGCTCACCTGAAATTTGTAGAATTTAATCCCACCTTAGACATGGCTTTTCATAATT
>LYUA01001712.1:149130-163669 GCA_002093875.1 Calopteryx splendens | reverse complement strand
TACAGTAACCCTATCTTCACTTATGAATACTTTCTGCCTCCCTTCATTCCATCCAACACGCCTAATCTTTTCATCCCTCTCCCTCACTTACCCAACATTCTACCCTCTTATCTCATTCTTCAACAATCCATCACCATTTACCATGCTTTGCATCCACTTTTCCTGCCTTCTTTGGATATCTAATTTTCAATATATGCTAACAATTTTTAATGAATTGAGTGGCCTTCTGTGGACCAGTTTTGGAGTACTGACTGAAATTTATCATGCCCTCTATTTTTATTATGTAATGTAAATGAGTTCTGTCAAGAGCTAGATAACAGTATTTTTTATTTTCATCAAAAATGAATTCAATGATACCCAATTCAGCTTATTATTATTTTATAACTTTCAAACCTCACCTTATAATTTACCCTGTGAAACCCCTCCTTTTTCCCAATTTTATCATTTGACACCTTTCACTTACTGTTGGCATTTTAGTTGTTATTATATTGGCATAGTACATTATTTTTTTCTAAAAATGCTGTGGGTGAAACCCCTGAAATATGCTTCTGATTGTAGCAAAATGTTTTTGTCTTCTAGGAAAGATAAATATGTAATATGAGGTAGAATTCAGGTTTTTGAAAATCACTTTTTGAGCTTTCATTTTTTGTATATAATGAGCTTAGTAAAACAAAGGATTGGCAATCATCATGCTGGGAAATCTTATTTTAGACCTATGCTCCATGCCTTTTAAAACCACAGGAGTTACAAGTTTGAAAGCTTACAACCAGGTGTATTGGTGTTCCAATAAAATATGTTCGGCAAGCCTGTAGAAGTTTTCAGAAAATTGGGCATATTTAAACTAGCTTTGATTTTACTCTCCAAAATTATATCCCCCAAGTAATTGTTATTGCAGCAAATTTTCTTGCCACAGTTGAAAATTTCCCTTTTATTATAGTTGAAATGCTTGTAATAATTCCTCACTATTTTAAAATTTGCAATAAAATTGGGTTCAGTATTTTGAGTAATCATACATTTCTCTTGTTACACACAAAACAAATTTTAGTTGAAAAGATCTTACATGAACATCGGATGTTTTGTACTTACTAATGTTTGTTATTCCCTTTTTATAATCTAGATAAATGATATTTTTAGAGCAGTAGACAACCTTAGTTTTTCCCATAGTAATTCCTTTGCAGCATGTTAACCCAAGTGACAGCTTGGTAGAATTGAACTGCTATGAAGGAAACTAAATTTCAGCATCTGCATTTTGCATGAAATAAGAGGAATAAGTTGGAGATGTGCTGGAAGCTGAATTAAAAGTGTGATATTTAGCATTAAGTTGACTTGAAAGTGGGTGATCTATTTAATCACTTACTATATCTTATGAAAGATATTTTTTATTATTAAGATTTGAACTGTACATAACTGCTTCTTATGATTTCTTTTACAAATTAAGGTATCTAATCGTTATTTACATATCTTTAATAGGTTTGAGGTTGTTGACTCATGAAACTTTTACTTGAGCGCACTTGTTATTACAAAATAATGCTCAGTAGGAATTTTGTACATGGTGTAACAATAGTGTTGTGTAGTTTTCAAGAAAGCATGGTTTGTGCATGTCCTTAATTTTAATCTTTTAGCAGCAGTACAGGAATTTAGTTCGGTATGGAGAAATGTTGATCTAATAATTAATAACGATTAATAACATTTTTTAAAACACATCCATTTCACCTAGGAAATAAATGTAGCGTGATAATTGTGTAATGAAAAGTGCTAGAATGACAAATGTTATATTGGAATAATAGAAAATTCACTTACATAACAAAATGGCAATACAATGCTAGAAATAAAAGTTTTGAAAGGGACATATAATATCGTAAAGAAAGTCTTGAAGGGATAATCAGTATTTCTCAGTGTAAATATTAGTTGTGATGTGTACATTAGAGTCGTTAGTTCAGTTTTGGCTTTTCCCCTCTTTTATGGCTATTAAGTGCCCAAGTTTAATTTATATGGTAAAATTTAACCAATTAACAATCACTTGTCTAGGTATGTTTTTGATGAACACGGAGTGAAACAGTACTTACACGCTTGTCAGTCATGCATAGAAAGATACTATATATTCTAACATTCAATATTACAGTAAATCATATGTCAGTTCCACTTATTTTCTACCTCTCTTCATGCTATCCTAAATACTTTTCCTCTCTCTATGATACTCTCACCCAACAATCTCCCCTCAATCACAACCTTCAACAATCCACTGCCACTCAATATGTCTTCTTTGAATGTATTCCAGAACCTTCTCTCTGCCCTAAAATTTCTATGGCTTCTTAATTTGTTTTTAATTCCATCTATACCTTTCTTTATTTTTCCATCTATCTCTACACCCACATCTTAAAAGCCTCCAATCTACATTGACCCTCTTGCATCAATAACCAAGTTTCAGAGTCATACCAAACTATTCTCTGTATAGATTTTTTCAATAATATTTGCATCTCTATTCAAGGTCCTTGTCATCTACGCCCTTCTATCTGTAAAAACCTCTTTACCTAATGCAATTATTTTTTTAAATCCATACTTCTTTGCTCATTGTCATCTAAAAGTGTTTCTAAATAAGGATAATATTCTACCTGTTCTAATTTATGCCCTCAAACCTGATTGTTATCTTAGCTTTCTCTCCTCGAGAACCTAATTTCCTTTGTTGTCTTATTATTGATTCTCTTTTAATGTGTAGCACGTTTTCTGTAATGCAATTTAACAGATATGCTTAAGAAAAAAATGATATGGGAGACAATGTAATTATTTAATTGGTAGCTAAGAGTATGTATTAATTTTGTGTGACATGACTTGGTAATGCTTGAATATAATTGCTGAGAAGATGATGCAGTCAGACATTCAACCATTTTTAGTCATGTGGTGAAAAATAATATTCTCATTCATTAGTCATTTCAAGTCTTGAGTTAGTTGAGGATGAGAATTATAAAGATGAAAATAACATCTAGGTTTTATTGCTGTCATTACAGCAATTTAGAATTGCCAGTCATAATGCTTTTATAGAGATATTTAGCTTTTAACTCTTTAAGACTATTAAAAAGTCATTCGTGTATGTGATGCTTAAAATGCATTGAATGATAGTTCAAGACTTATGGAAGAAGGACTGAACCAGTAATGTCTAAGGATTTGAATTCTGTTTATCTGCTATTTTGTCAGAAAGCAGATGTTTGCTTCAAGTAGTTAGAGGGAGTTTGAGTAGAACATACATTTGTTTATTTAACCCTTTCACTGCCAGCTCCTTGCAGGTGTGAAAAATGTCAAGCCCTTGTCATGAAGTTAGGAAAAAATATATTTTATGCATTAATTTAAGTACTAATCATAATTTAAAAAATGTGTATTATTGTCAATTTTGACGATATTTTTTAGGTAAATTGTATATTTTGAATATAGCCTATTGTTTATTATTTTTATAATTTATTTACTATTTTAAGAATTAGGAACAATACTGTAAGTAAATATATTGGACCGATATATCGGCCTGCTGGCAGTAAAAGGGTTAAGTTTGAATAGAGCATACACTAGTTTATTATGTAACTTTTTTATCTTTTGTTACATACTATATTTGGAGTGGCTTGTGACATGTTATTGGTAACCCTTTGCATGTAATTGAAATGAGTTGGCAGGTCAACTGTATTATTCTGTTTTTCAGTGGTATATGCCTGTATACCCTATATTAATATGATGTCAGACACAGTGGAGAACTTTCATGATAAGAAGGTTACTATATAGATACATATTTTAACTCATTAGATGTGTGATATGATGCTTTAATTTTATATTTCTGAACGTGCATGCTGTAAGGCATTTCTGCATTCTTCCAGCTGCTATTACCTTAACATTCAAAGCATGTTTTCAAGTTTTATGAACCTATTTTATTTTTATGACTATGTTATTCAGTGACAAAAATACATGATTCAAGGTTATATTTTGAATAAAATTTAATTTTTTATACTGCATACCTAATATTCAACTATCAACTGATTGACAGAATGTTGTTTCTTACTAATGAATGCAAACATCCTTAATTGGAAAGTTGTGTTTCGTCCAGTTTCACAAGAGACACTGTAAACCTTATTTTCTTATTCACTGACCTGTCTTCTGTGAATAGTTGTAAGAGTTAACTTCCTGTTTAACTTGACAATTTTGAATGAAAGTTTTTGAAAGTGTGTTTATGTGAGGGAGAAATATCCCTACAGCTAGCTCTGAAATAAAATAAAGGTCTGCTAGGTGAAATTAAAAGTTGTGTTGTTGTTGATGTGAGATTTGAGGATTATTTGGAATATCTGCTGTGAAGTAATAGGAAGTCATTGAATTCGTTGTTCACTTCATCACATTTTCATGAACTGCAAATCAATTCTAATGGGATGGAGTTTTCGAATCCCATAAGACCTAAAGAGCATTTTTACTTTAAAATTTTGTCCCATGTTATTATTTTGGAACTTTTTTCCCAATTTACAGTGAACTCAATCTTCCACATTGGGGTGGCATTCCTTAATATGACTATTTTTTAAGCTTTTACGATACTGCTATAAGAAATACTACCATTACTGATGATGAAGCATTGACTTTTCAAACTGAGCCATTTTTATTGAACAATTGTAAAAGTAAGTTGATGGAAAAGGTATCATAATTTCATTCAGAATGCATATCTCATGCATGTCTGGGACACTGGATGGGAAAACCTTTTTAATTATTCAGTGATAGTTTGGTATAAATTTGTGTGACCCATGAAATCATCTTGTAAAATAAACATGGCAGATTTTCCAACTATGTTTTCTCAGCTTTTTGAAATTATTAATCACTCACTAAAATTGCTCCCAGAAGTCTAATTCTTCTTTCCATTTTGTGTGGTTAGAGCTGATACCTCGGCCAGCACGTTCCTGTGAGGACCCACCCCTGTACCTGCGGCTGCGAATGGGGAAGCCCAAGGACCGAAAAATCCCCCGATCCACCCCCATCATGTCCTATGGCAAGAAGAAGATGCGTCCTGAATACTGGTTCAGTGTTCCACGGAACAGGTGGGCTGTCATCTCTTTACTGTTTGCCATTTTTAAAACTTTCCCTTTAAATAACTGGAAACGAGTGATGTTGATAGATGATTATAGCAAATCCATTTGATATTGATTGATCTTAAAGTGGCTAACTCAGAATCTTAAAATCGTGATATGTGATGACTTAAATATCAAAATTGTTAACATTAATTTTAATTAGCTGTATCCTTGCTTAGTTTTTGTTCCGAGTTATCTACCTTTCTCTCCCCATCTTCATTTCATAAAAAAATATTTTAATTTTACATAAAGCAGCTCAATTTTATGGATAACCTCAGTTTTTTTTCCTAAGTAATTTAACTTCAATGTTGCATCCTGAAAAATAGGTAAAGTACAGTATTAATCGTAGACAGTATTACAAGTATTTTTTGTCCCCTGATGCTTTTAAGTTGAAGGACAATCATTTTGGATGTATAATTGACCTTAAGTACCCCCTAAGAATGTATGGCAAAAACTAAAGAGATTGGGACATTGCCAATTTAGAGGTGTAAAAAATGACAAATTAAGTCTTTAAAAGATTAAATTCTGAGGGGGGAAAATGAAGCAAAAGGTAAAAAGGATATAAATTCATGAATGGATAATTTTTATTTTTTTAATTCTGGAAATTGTCTGTTTTCCAGCATGGTGGCCAATTTTTATTGGTTTATAAGTGGTGATGCAAAATAAGAGGTGCAAACATGCAAGCATTAAGAACAAATTTATTAAATTCTGGCAACATGGAAAGAAAAGAAGTAGAAGGTACTAATTATTTCAGAGACAAGATAGGACTAGATTGGTAAATCCACTGGAGAATAGTGAAGATGTGACAACGTTGTCAGGAATTGAATTCAGTAGAAGGGAGAGGTGGTATAAATGTGAGAGTTTGGTGAGTGTTAAGCTTGAGATAGGCGTATGAAATAATTATGAGTGCAACAGTCCATGTATGATGGTACTCCTAAAATTAATAAGAGAAAGTAGTTCATGGCTGTCATTGAAAGTGTTATTAACAAATGTGAAATCAGTATTAATCCTGTTATTTGAGAGATTACCCTGGTGAAGGATGGCAGAAGGGCATCATTGGGCATACTGTGAAAATAGGGGACACTCATAAATTTTTTTATTCAAAAATGCGCTTGCCTTAAATGCCATCCATTAAATTTTTTGGTTATTGAAAATTTTACTTGAAACATAAGGGCATATAGTTAAAATCTTATGCAAAAATGAAAGGACCAGTACCCACCATTAATTTAGTTCTGATTTTACTATGGGCAAGTATATTCCAGATAATTAAGTAGTAACCATAGTAGAAAATATGTCTTACATTTGCCAATGACCAACAGATAACAGCAAAAGTAGAATCTTCTTAATGTCATTTTAGAATATACACCTTGCATTTTTAATGAATGCATCCATAGCATAATAGCTAATGAAATAAGGTTGAGGTTTAGATCACCAAAACTACAGTAATCAACCCGAAGATTAGTTTGATTGTGATGGTAGAGTTCAGCAAATACTCAAATGGCTTACGAAATACACATATCGGGGTAGGTGGGCAGGTTCCTTTCCCTGTGCCACCAGTAGTTTCCCAGGAACCAGTACCCGAGAAATCACACAGGTTGGGTGAAGCTAAGGGTGTCTGTAGACATCACCCGGACTCAAAACCGGGCCCCTGTGTTTGCACCCCAGGGCTGTAATCCCTGTAATGCCGTGCCTACCCTGTTTTGGTAAACAGCTCAGAAAACACTGGCATTAGAAATGTCGAGTCTAAGCAATTTTATTTCTAAATTTTTGGAGAACACTGGAAATTTTCCAAAGCAGTCTATGACACATTTTATTCAACCAACTGTTGCTTTACTTTTAAACTTGCTTCTATATAACTAGGATTGTTGGCAAGAGTTTCCCCCATTTCCCCTGGGAAATTTTTGTTCTGTTTGTGATGTTCCCCTGTTTATTCATTCGCTGCCATTCACAATTTGATTTGTTTGTGGACAGGGTGGATGACCTGTACTCCTTCCTCATGCTCTGGGTCCCACATCTGTATGGCGACTTGGACGAGATGGACCCGGCTGAGAGGGGCTACGAGCTGGTCGAGTCGGACTCTGAGCTGTGGGAAGAGGACGATGATGGCGCCGAGGAGGAGATGGGAGGACGGAAAGGAGGCAAGGGCAAGTCGAGGAGAAATGGAAGGGAAAGTGATGGGGACATCGGGGAGCTGACAAGAGAGTCGTGGGAGGTGAGTCATCATTTTTCCCTTATTCACTGACGATACAGCCAGTTCGAGTTTTGATGCTCACTCATTGGGTATTATGACCTGCAAATTGGGTTCAAATTGAGTTTGGTCATCACTCCTTGTAGCTCTATATTTTGTTATCAATGCGCATTGTCATTGTTTCAGTAATGGTAGTACTTGTGAGCTAATTTATCTTTGAAACAATAATATTGTTATAGCATCGTCCTTGTTGACTCATTGGGAACATTTTCATGTTGGCTTTTATAAGAAATGTTTTGTCCTCTACATAAGGTTTGATTCTTTGGCCATGGAACAATGGGTAGAAATTTAATTTTTCTTGAATTTATGACAAAGTGTGGGCTGTTGATTTTTGAGGATTTGTTTGATGGTTGGTTATTTTGGTTCTATCTGTGAACTATTTTCCATAATTTTCTAACTTATACTGGTTAATATTTTATAATTCCTATATTTTGTCCTGGGTTTCAAAATGGGCTGACGTGAGTTTTTTTTAACACAGCTGTGTGTTTGTGGCCAAAAAATGTTTTAAGCCTCTTTATGCTTCAATAATTTTTAATAATGTCCAGAATGCTCATAAATATGAAAGGGAAAGTAAGCTGGTTTTTCTTAAATTATTTATATTTAAATATTAATGTATTTACTGCTATGAGTTAGTTCACTTCTCATTTGTTAGCAGCTTGATGATGTGTAATGTTGGAGCTGGATATTTGGTAATAAGTAATGTTGGATTTTCATTGGCTGCAGTGGTATGGATGTGGCAAAATAATGTTTCTTAGACTCATTAATTTTTACTCATTGGGCTGAAGGCAATGGCATTAAACTTAGTTTACGATTTTTTTTTTAAAAGTGGTGCAAATTTTCTGGCCATCTTTTTTCCGAATGCCGTGTCAAGTCATTTTTTGTCATGGATGTGCTTTTATACTTCATATGTTAGGTGATATACATTTCTCTGTTGGTTGTATTTAAGGCTCATTTAGTTATGTAGATGATGGGTGTAAAGGAATTACTACTCCCCTCACATCTTCCATCTCAGTTCTTCTTGCCCCATTATACTAACACAGTTATCTCTCTCTCCTTCTCCTTCTTGTCTGTCTACCCCTTTCCACCACCTGGCAATTGCCTCATGTTGTTCCTTCTCTCTGCTCCCTACCCCACCCTTCCATCTTTCCATCCATCTCTCTCTCTCTCTTTGGCTGTCTTTCTCTCTCTATCTCTCTCTCTTCTTCTGCAAATCCATCTTTGTGCCATTTCCCACCATTCATCTCTTCATCCCAGGTTATCAAGGCTCCATATGTTAAGCTCTACAGTATATTGAAGACCCAGACTATCTCAACTGAGTCAGAAAACCCAGAGGTGGGAGATCCAGCCTCTTTTATTATTAGTGTCATCATCGCTTAGCTTTGTGTAGCGCACCAATCTTGTCTCAGTGGAAGTGATGCATATGCTGTTATTTTTTTCCCCAAATTTTCAATTTTTGATTTTTTTTCAAGTGCCCTCATTTTACATCCAACTGGGCGAATGCCATTTTTTAAGCCTCTGTAATATTTTAACGCGTCAATTACCACAGAGTAATAAGTTTTTTCTCTCACTAATTTTTATCAAATACTGTCACTTTGTTAAAAAGTTTATATGCTTGATGGTTCAATTTTTCTTCTTAACTAGATAATTTTTCTACCCTAATATGGGACAGAGGATGATTAATTGAATTCAGATTATTTTATTAAAATTTGAATTTATAAAATGTGCATTATTTACGATTTACACACCATTTCATATGGATTATATTGCATTATATTCTCTTTGCATAATCAGGTGATTACCATGCTTCTGCAAGCAGGCTTTATATTTTCTAATATATCAGGTTTTCAAGCGTCACTTCTCCTGAAAAGTACATGCTAAGGTTGACATAGGCAAAATTTTGAGCTGGTTTAGGATTTAAATGAGTAGCCTTTTTGTTTTGTAATATTTTTTCATTATGATTCCCTTATCCTGTAATTCCTTGCACATATTCTATAGTTAGTCGCTTAGCTAGTAATCACTTTAGTATAGTTTTGATGTGAAGCATCACTTGAAGTTAGTGTGATAAAAAGTCACTGACTGAGTCAGTGAGCTATTATTCATCCCATATGTATTGTCATTGTTATAGCAACAGGTAAGTAATTCATGTTCTTATTATTGTGTGCTCTGTTGTGCCTTCTATGTGTTTTCAGGCATTTATTTTATGATCTGTACTCTCTGACAGTTATTTCCGAAGTTAACTCATTACAAGTGTCAGATATTTACCTGTCAATCCATAATGGTATACTGATTCTTTTCTTATCGTCATCTACCATTTATGATGTATGCCATTGTTTAACCATATTTTAGCATTAGGGTATCAAATGTAAGGGATACTAATATGCATCTTTTAATTAAGTGACAAAATATTTTTATTATATTTTAATTTGTTATGTGGGAAATACATACTATATTTTTTTAAATATTTTTGGATACCTTTAGAAGTGTTTGTATTCATTATAATCCTGGATAATTTAGTAGCTATTGTGCTAATATTATCCCTTATTTGAAAATATTTAAATCTGCTACATTAGAACTGTGTGCCAGCATTTCCTTGGTTTCTATAGGAACTTTTCATCTAAAGGCTATGGCTCAGTGTGTTAGTTGGAAATATTTAAGAACATGCAAATGAAATGAATGAATCCTACATTTCGGTAAGCCTCAAGTTTTTGCTCTAATAGCTGAGCGTGTTCTATTTTCATTTGGAATGTTATTTTTTTAAATAAATTCATAACGATGTAGGAACTGGGTGTAATTGGAAGAAAAATCTCATCAGCTTTTGTTCAGGTTGTAAAAGGGTTCCTATTCTGTGAGCTACATCAGAGAATGGTGCATGTGTTGTCATTGCAAATGAAAAAGTTGGGAAGATGTTGGTAATGATGGATATTTTTTCTATGGGACTTGGGCAGTACATATGCAAATGAATTCAGAACAAAAGAGGCGATAAGCAAAGTACTGGTTATTCAAATACGGTTGGATGCATCAGCAGAAATATGCTGTATTCTAATGATTCCCAAATACTATTCATTGAGAGATTGATAGTTTTTTGCATGTCCCTGAGAAAATATTTTGTGAGGTAGATAAACTGTATATTTAATCGCAAGTTACCTTTCCTGTCCAATTGCTGGGCCTCTCAAGTGATGTATGTTTTATACTTTCTGGACCAATTAATTATGGCAGATTAAATCATTTCAATGGCGATTTAGGAAGAGTGCCAGGAAATGCTATGTTGATGTCATCATGAAGACCATTATTTATTTAGACACCAATTCAAAGTATGTACTAGCAGTATTTTTATGTTTGGATGTAAGAAATAATCATTAAAATTAGCAGGATAATGGCAATATTGGGCAAGTAAAGACATCGATTGAATACACTGCTGCAAGCTAGAAAACCAAAACAGATATGTTTTTAAGTCCTATACAGAAGGTACCAATACAGGGGACAATGGAGGGATCAAGGTGAAGTAGGGACTCTTTTAAAGTGTATAGTTGTAGTATTTTAGGCAAACTATAACAATAGAAATTGGAAACAGCGTGTATATCAATTGCGGCAATGCAATCTTTCAAATTCGATAGAATTTCTCGTTCAATTCTGAGGATCCGACATTGGTAATAGTAGCACGTACGGTTCTTAGCTTTTAAAGCGACACCTTCCAATCCAATAAAACCCGTCCAGGCCACGGGCGACTTCTCACCTTGTTTCCCCGCTCGAGTCGCGAGTGATCCCGCGTGCAGTGGAGGTCTCGTCCCTTCGCCGTCCCACCCCTTTCGCTCCCCACTCTCATCTCCTTGTACGGAGATCGCCTACTAGTCGCCCGCCGGTGATCTCCTCGCTCACCCCGGTGCCAGGCGGTCGCACCGCGGGGGTTGCGTCAGAAGAGCCCGCGTTTCCCTCTCCATCCTCCGCCGCGGCGTCTGGACGCTCTTCGAATCCCGAAGCAGCGGGCCGCGTGGTCGCGCGATGACGAAGCGCGGGGCGTGGGAGGGCACCTCAACACCCTTGCGCCAGAACTGAATCCCAACCCCTCTTCTCACCTCGAGCCCCTCTGCTCCCGTCCAACGTTTTTATTCCTACCGCCTGTCGAAAACAAAGCGGCCGGCGGTTGCACTCCACGGGCTGTGCAGATTGTAATGTAGTGGTGGAAATTACTGACCCTTCTTCCCACGAGTTATCCCGATCGCACTCGCTAACGCAGTTTGCGACCGTTGATGTTTTGCGGTTTGTGTCAGGAGGATTGTGAGGAATCCGTCAACACGCCAGCGTTCCCGATCAATGCTGGCATTTAATAATCTTTGCAACTTTTCTGCTAAACGTTTCGAAGGAATGTCCTTTGTGTCGTGCTATCTTAAAATTCCGAAGATTTTTAAATGTAATCTTGAAAAGAGTCACAGGTTTGTAATGAATATTTTCAGTCCTAAGCTGGCAGCCTGCTGCAAGCTTTCCGACTTTAACTTTTTTAAAGTAAAACTTTCAGCTTCACATGACTCGTCGAAATACAGTAGTCAATTAAAATTGTCAGACCTCACGTTAGCACTTTTCTTATCATTAGATGCCAGACTAATTTGAAATTGCGTTTGGTTAAGATTTTTTTAGCTCTCCACTTTAACGCTCACATGGGGGATTTGATCTGATGGTATGCGATTTGTTATTAATAGAGTATGGGGTTTTGATTGTAAATATCAAATTATTAGAAATATAAAAATTATTTTCTGATTTCTACACCGGTGGAAATTATATTTTCGGTTAAAATTATTGCACAAGAGCAACGTGCTCGCGGATTCGAAAGCACATTCACGGCTCAGCTTTTGCTGTTTATGCATCCGAACATTGCTGTTGATGCAGTCGAACTTTTCCTTTGGGGCACCCTGCTCCTTTATCGCCTCTTTAGGTAGTGTGCCCGTTGAACGTCCGAAGAGCATTGCCGACAATGCGGAAATATTAAATATGAAGCATGCATTAAGCAGAACACGTATGACGGAAATTACGACTTACTGATGCACCACCATCCTATTATTCCGATATTTGTTTTTCGTGTGCCGGAAATAATCCTAATTAGGTTGACCGAACCTCGGGTAATGATTTGTCGGTGTTTACTTTGTAACAAATTATTTTGCAGTCTTTGGGTGTCATGTCATAGCTGTAAATAAACCTCGGAGAATCTATTCGATGGATTACGATTCACTGGGTGGTATTCACAACGCTCGACCATAAAAATGTTAGTGTTGTTTTGAATGTAGATAGTTCTAAAAATAATTATAAGATTCCTATTCATAGTTCATATTCATAATTCCTAGTTTTTATAACCAGGTAACCCTAAGGGTGCGGAAGGAGGTACCATACGATAATGCAAGGAAAATTTGATCAAAATGACCTACTTTTATTTAAGTTTCACAAACAATAAGAATTTACGAGGACTTTTCGAGGTTACCGCAGGTGGTCGATTGGGCGGAAAAGTTGGGAAACACTTCTGTAACATCGCGTAAGTCTCGCAAAAACCCATGTTAGATCGCAATTGAGAGATTGTGGAGGTTGGTACATTTTCCGAGAATGTTTTTCTGCCCGTTTACTCGCGCATATTTTTCCATTGTGGTGATTCATGCGTTGGATGTATGAAGTGACCAGAGGTCTCAAGGCAGTGAAATGAAGTAAACTTCCAAGACTTGCGTCGTCAGAAGGACGTCGTTTTCCCAGCACGTCCCAGAAGTAAACTTAATCCAAGTAGGACTTTACGTGTTCCCAACCGATGCTGCAACGGGACCAGGTTACAAAGAAAAGAGACATCTCCGTGCTGTTCCGACGTGATCTTTTCGTGAGTTAAATGGATTCCCGGATAAACTGGTATAAATAGGTAAGGTGAATTTTAATTAGGAACCCATCGTAACTGTTGTTCTCTTTTTTTCTGGTCTCCGTCGCTATTCATAAATAATTGTGCCTCAGGGTTCTTCCGTTATTTATGCTGTGCAAATTTTCGAGATTTTTTTACCCCGCCCTTGTTACAAAAATTCCCCCTGAATTTACGCAATCCCTCTTTATTTTTTTAACATTACTCTAATGATCCACCAATGTAATTGAACTTGATAAACTGCTGTCGCTTCGTCAGCTGTCAGCGTTTTGGGCGGTAGAATATATTTAAACCTCGCATAGCATCGCGCTGTTCATTCGCCCACCCCCTTCTCCCTTTTAGCAAAACGTAATTTCATCGCCAGTACTCCGTCCAACTTAAGAGCGTTACGTAATTGATTGGACGACCCAGTGTAACACTTGTCACTTGTGACGTGGATGAATTGACTCTGTCTTTGCAGACTCTGCATGCATTGAAATCTAATCGGCGCAATACTTTTCATTGCGAGATGTTGCCAGGTTAATCCAGACTTTTAATGGTTTTCGAAGACGCTATATGCTCAATGATTTATTTAATTTTTTTTCGCTATCTCCTCGTGAATTTTGTACTCGATAAATAACCACGGCATTCAACCCGAAGATCGTTTTGATGGATGAGGGATGATGACACCTGGTCCAGATCCCTAAGGCGTTTGGGATTTACACATTCTGGGTCGGGGTGTGGGGCAGATCCGACACTGGGCCACGGCACTGCTTTTTTGATGGTCGAACGTGGTTAAGTATTTTAATTCTTTTAAAAATTTTCCAGTGGAATTAGTTTCTTGGTACTTTTAATCACAGTAAGCTACACCATAGGGAGATCTCATATTTATTAGCATTCCAAACAGGAGAGGGATATACTAAGAAGGCATAAAGATGTTGGATACGTGGAATATCGACATCGGTTTGGCAAGGGGGTCGAGGTGGTCCGCCACATTCTGCTCAAATTTATTCTGTTGGCAAAGGGTGTAGGATCGCTTGTGCCCGTTTGGCACGCCTGTGTTCGTTTCACCGTCACCTTCTTATGGGATCTGGTTTTTCTGCGGACTAAATCTTTGGGTAGCCCCCGGAGTCCTTTCCCCCCCACCCTTCCCCATGCGTCTCACGCCGAACCGCGAAAGAGACGCCTCGGCAAACCTCCACGGTTGCCGACCAAACCAAACGACACTCCCCCTACATCTTTGAGGTCGCCTTCCTCGGTGGTGTGCGTTGATGAGACACTCGGAAAGACCATTGCTTCGAGATTTCGATGAAATTGACCAATATCTCCCCCGATGCATATCTGGGG
>LYUA01001711.1:140771-153588 GCA_002093875.1 Calopteryx splendens | reverse complement strand
GAAGGTCGACCATTGGGAATTTAAATCCGGCGCATAAAGGTTAATTTCTAGAGAAAAAAATATAATTTCTTCAAACGCTACATGTGTAGTGATTCAGATGGTCTCACTTCATTGCAGTACATTCATTCTCGAATGCGATTACTGCTTCTTCTATTCTCATGTTATTCAGTTTGTACCTCAAATTTACTATCCAATAGGACGTGAAATTCATTTAAAATTCAAAAACATGAAAATAAATGTTCTTAGGTTTACGATATATAATAACGATGAAAGTGCCACGTTTGCAAAATACGTGTCGGAGAAAAATAAGAGCAAATTCTAGGGTTCATTCGGAATATCAAGTAGAGCCTCACTTCAAAGGAAGAAGGCTCCCACGGAAAGGCACCTTTGGCTGGGAGAGTGACAAGGGAATGAATGAAATAAGACGCGAATTTCTTCTAAAGAAAGGAAATAAGAAAGAGAGGGATGGAGATATGCTGAGCAACGGGGGAGGAGGAATGAAGAGTGACAGTCGAAAGTGTTGGAGCGTAATGTCTTAAAGGGGAGGCACAGAGGAAGGGAGATAAAAGGTGAGAAGGAAAAAGAACGAAGTAAGAAGGCCGGAATGTGTAGGACAGTGTGTTAAACGAAGAATGATGGGGTAATGATGACAATTCAGAGACTAATATCAGGAAAGTAATGAAGAATATAAATATACATTCATTTAGACTAGAAATACGTCGTGGTTAGAGATTTTATTAAGTTGAAATCATTTCTACACAAATGACAGGTGTGTTTACATGACAATTAGAGCCTAATTTACTCCAGAAAAACTCAAATACAACGCTATTCTTCCCAATGACTAAGCTTTGCGAACCGCTTTCGAAGCACAACAATAAATCCTCTTTTTAAAGAAAAATCAATCTAGTGAAACATAAAACTTTAAAGTTCGTTTGAACCGCACAAAATTAAAAAATACCTCGATCATTATGTAGGAATCCATTATTGGATATAGTTATAACTAATTCGTGTAACTAGTCTTTTAATGCATCAACATGGAGAGCGATTTTCAGACTAACGAGATTAGCTAGCGTCACGTACACATAGGAAAAGAATGACATGACAGTAATAAGTATAGCATTATTAGTATCAGTATTTCACCCTCAAGTGAATGTTCAATTTAGGGGTTTTTTATCCCAAGTTTACTTTTGTTCTTTCGGAAGTGTTTTTTACCCAGAAAAAAATCTCCATTTCCCTCTTTTCTGTAACTAATAATTCACTCATAAAAGTGGCGTGCTGGGTGGCCTTGCTGTCAAATATTAGAAAAAGGCATTTTGAATTAATTTTTCAACTCTGGCTTTAGTCGCTGAATGAAACAGGCCATAATATAAAGATAGTCATCAAACCATACATGAAGGGGCTGGGAAGGTTCGAATAATCTAAAGTCCACCAGTGTGAGGTGGGGTCTAAGCGTGAATAGAGAATATATACCCCAGGAGGAGGTAAATATTCAATGGAGGCACAAAATTATACTCAGCTAAGTAGACTCGATAAGGTCAATCATTAAAACCATCTTTAGTTCAAGATAATTGTAAAAATATTCTCTTTGTATCATATGAATTGACCAATTTTTAAACAAATGCACCTCCCTCTAAAAGTAAACCTAAAAGTAATTCCCTCTACGTTTAAGAATGCTAAGAGTTTGCAACATGTTTTCGATTCCCGATATTACTCGGTAGCAAAAAGGGAAAATCGCGTTGGCATTCCATTCAACTCAGATAATTTTCCTGGGGCGAACACCCACCCACTCCCTCGTCAATTTGGTTTCGACCCCCTAGAAAGTGACTGCGCACCAAGAGTTGTGGACTTGACCAAAATATTTTTTACCGTCCAATTCCGCGTTCAAAAGCAGACGAACCGATCGCGGCCACGGTGAGTCCGCTTCGAAGAAAGCTGCGAAATGAGGAGATACAGTTCCCATTGATGAGAGACGGGGGAGGAGGTAGTGCGGAGGAAGGGTTTGGAGGTAGACGTAAAGGCGGTTCACATAAAAGCTAACTATTAAGGGAAGAGAGGGACGGTTCCGGGAAGGGAGGGAACGGGGAAGGGTGGAATAAAGGGGAATGAATGATCGTGTGTGTGTGATGGATAGGCAGATCTGATGGGTACGGGGGGAGGGGATGATGAGGTGGGAGGGTGGGCGTCGGGTGAGAATGGGGAAGGAAGGTGGTAGGGGGGGATGTTGGGGCGGTCGAAATGGGACGAGGGAGGTCATGGGGTAGGAAGGAGGAGTGGGGGATGGGGCCGGTGGGTGGCGAACGGAGCAATAAGAGATTGGGGCAGGCAGATATGACACTCAGATATATCGAATGGAAAATGAAAGGCCCGGGTCGTGGTGGGGCGGAGAAGGGGCTGAGCGGAGGAGACGGGAGGAGAGGGTAACGGCGTAGTAAAAAGAAGGCATTAGATTGTGGAGGCAAAGAGCCTCCACAATGGAGGGGAAGGAAGAGTTGGGGGGAAGTTGTACGTGCGGGAAGNAGGGGGGGAGGGGTCGAAAGGTGTGGATGGGGGGTGGGAGGGGAGAGGGGTAGTGTTTCTTTTTTATGCTGGTGAAACGTAACCAAGGGGACGAAAGCGAAGAGAAATAATCGAGACACGCGAAGAGCTAATACATCGATTTTGTCAAAGGCGTAGCAGTGCCCTTAAGGTCAGAGTTGAAATGTGGAGAAGGGGATACCCTTAAAAGGAAAGTGAAGCAAGGGAAACATTCAAATGTTGGAGGGGGAGAGAGAAAGAAAGGTACCGGTGGCTCAAAAAAGGGATGAGACCAAGGT
The DNA here is from genome assembly GCA_002093875.1 of Calopteryx splendens. Lineage (NCBI taxonomy): Eukaryota > Metazoa > Arthropoda > Insecta > Odonata > Calopterygidae > Calopteryx > Calopteryx splendens. The sequence goes on along the minus strand of LYUA01001711.1, from coordinate 150,775 downwards.
AACTCGGGTATGAAGAAGATAGTGGATTCCGGCGGCAACGGAGTGAGAGAATGGCATATTTTGAAATATATAGAACTTGGCGGCACTGGGAAGGAAATTGAATTTATGCAGAGAAATAACTATGAACAAGATTATCAGAAGCAGCTTGAGCTACGCAGTTGCGATTCCAACAAGAAGCAGACGCCGCGGACACTCTTCCAGCTTATATATTTTTTTTTTTAACGAGCAATGAAAATTATTATCATCACACAGATTGATCAATAAAATGCCCGTTCAATGACAACGGAGGTTCGGATGGGTTAAGCTCCCACTAAGGAGCCTAAAGAAAATTTTTCTTTTACGAGGTTCTTTACTATGCTCAGTGGTCTTATCTCTTTTTTATGTGAATAAATGAATTCACATAAGTATTGCATGTTTTAATTCAATTAAAAGGATTCTTAAAACTTGAGAGTGAGTTACGATCGAGCAGTTTCGATTGCATGTTAATCAAATCGGATTTCATAGTATTTTATGCCTTCTATATGATTAATTATTAAACGTTTTTTATTTCTTAGCAGTAGATTACCCAAATCCTTGTATGGATTCTTGTCAAATATCAATTTTTTTCATAAAAAATATTTCGTATAATTACTACGGAACGTTCAAAAAATGTTACTAACTCATAAATTGTGGCGACTGGATTTTACTGAAGTTTTTCTATCATATTTATATTTTTATTGGAAACATCCAGAGGTTTTAGAATAAAAATGATATTATAAATACCAATGGTTTAAAAGAATAAATTATCTGGATATATTATTAATCAGAACTAGTATTTGACAGAGTACTTGAAAATAGCTGTGCTGTCAACATTTTTACTAGATTGATAAATGTATTTCATAAGCTTCCAGTCATTGTCCTTTCATTATGAATTTATTACAAGAAAATTCAGCAGCATATCCAAACACTCCTGCATAGATAGTTTGTCGTTTCTTGAATTAATCTATAATTGGCACTTTTTCAAGTTTGTAAAAATATATGAGAATATAAGTATCGACTATATTTTCTGCAACAAAAACCGCAGTGAATTCCAATTTTTGAGAATTGATATTTACAGAAATTACATTTGACAATGTGTCTAAAAAGTAAAAGGTATGTTTCGAGATATTTACTAAACGATTAAATTTATGGGCACGTTGTTATTAATAAATTTGAAGATAAACGCAATATCTGTATCTTTTAAAAGCAATATTATGAAAAATTTTGTTTCTTGTAGAGAGAATAGTTCAAATGGATCCCAGGAATAGTTTCTGACGTTTGCTAATTTTTCCTAAAATTTACGGTCAGTTCCTCGAAAGTTATTAAAGATGTGAAATTTCAACGTTCATGATGCTTGATTTTTGACTTACAGTGGCCCTGAAATCCCTATCGCACGAGAATTTCAACTGAAATAATAGGGAGGGTTTTCAACATTTTCAGTAAAATTTAAATTGTATCCCCCCATTGAAAACCTAAATCTATTTCCTTTCATAAATGCATTGCTCTGCCTTATACTTCCTATCGTGAAAGTGAGAATTAAATAGGCCATTGCCAAAAGACACAGTGCTGAAAATTAAACATAATTGCTCACTTTTTAATTACGGCACACACTTAATTCATTCCTTCGCAGAAAGACGTTTCGAACAGAGCATAAGAAGAATGTGGGCATCTATTATTTTCTCATCAAAAAAACTTGACCTTAAACTGCTTTCATGAAGCATGGAATGTTCCCTCTGAGATACACACACCAAGTCTTTTAAATGCATAAAGGGAATGAATGCTTTGTCTTCAAAACGCAGAAATCCGTGAGACCGCCTCTGCACCGATCTCCCCGGCCACTACAAGAAACCAGGTCACTTGGGAACGGCGATTTATTCACGAGATAGGATCGGGGTCCGTGGAGGAGTAGTACGTAGGTACGTATCCAAGGTCTTGATTGAAAAAAGAATAAGGAGCCTGGAGTGCACGTTAAGAGTTTGGAATGACTCACAAACGTAAAACTCAGAATGGACTCGTTCTTCATGTACAAAAAGGTCTCTTCGCATTATCCTAAAATTTCCCCATTGTTACCTAAAAATAGTGTTTTCAATGTCTTTATATGAGTTTATGATTTTCTAGAAATACAATTAAAGAAACGAGATTTACTCTCCACATGTTTATCGTACTCCTACGAGGAAAATAAAAAAAAGCAATTAAATGTAGTTGCTCAAATGAATCCCGTAAAATTGTTTTGCTGAAGAGATATTTTCCATTTTTGCTAATTATTTAATCATTAACTTGATAATTAAATTTGAACTAATGACAATATTTTCAGCTTGTCTTGTGAATATTTTGATACCGTATTTTTCATTTGCACGGGCAAAATTCGAAATTAATTTTTAGGGAAATTATACAACACAGATCTGAACACATCGGGTGGAGAAACGCTATTCTAACAATCCCTGAAAGTACAGTGGTGTCATTGATCGTTTAGAATTAATCTGGGGGATTTTGAGGAGAGGAGATTTCCAATGAGAGGGTAGAAAAGAAACGACGTAAGATAGAAGTAGAACCTTGAATCCACCGACCCAGGTTTCACCTTGAAAATGACTAGGTTATCTGTCGAAATATGTGTCGATGAATAATAAATGTTAGGAGGATCATACAAGTATTTCGTTCCTTGTTTAAATATGATAAAATAGACAAAATCAAAAAAAAATATTTACACAATTCAATGGCACCCTGAACTTATTACTCTCATGTTTGTTGCATGAAAATAATCTTCTATCAAAAGAAAGACAATATTAACTACTCGTTGAAATTCCATTGATGGCATTATAATGAATCGAGGTTATGGTCTTAAGTAGAAATTTAAAATGGTTACGCAAATACGATTCCGTTGAAAATACGTTAGGCCTAAATCAGTGAAATTAAATTTTATCCTTTTTCTCCAAATTATCAGTAACAAAGGAATCCAAATATATAATTAAATGCGTATGTCTCCTTCTTGAGGCCTATAGGCAAAGGGATTCAGGAAAATTTCCACCCATCCTCTGTGCCTTCCTATATATTCTAGTTTTCTGTTAATTAAACTTGATTTATCTCTAACTGTTGGTATCGTTTTTCCTCTGAAGGGCGATAAATAACTATTTTAGAATTTTATAATGAAATGAAATGCAATATAAATCTATTCCCTATTTTTTTCTTTTATTTCAACATAATTTATAGTGCTCAGTTACGTTAGTGTATTTCTCACATGAGTTTTTTTTATAATCCTCATCCCGCCTCACCTTCCATTTTTATTATCTTAAATACATCTTTTTCAAATAATGGATTTTTATATACGTTAATATACTGAACTTATTTTGAATTATAGTTCCTCACTACCCATTCCCTTTATTTTTTTATCAATGATTTATAAATCTATTTGAAAAATATTTGCAGTTTCATTTTACAGATTAGGCAAAATATTAAAGCACCATTACTAATAAGTAAATTTAGCTGTTTTTATTTTGGTCATCATGAAATAAGTATTATAATTTACTTTATTTTGTATAAAATTTCGTGTTTCTCAATTTGGTAGATGTTAAAGTATCGTGCCCAGAAAACGCATTTCACATAGATGGATACATAGAACGTAGAACTACGCCTGAACCGGGACTTGGATCCGGGTTCGAGTCCCGGTTTAGGCGAATGATTTTTACATTGTTAATTTTTCGCATTCGAATGCACAGCATCTGGTAACTCCGTTAAAGTCCCTGTCGTGGCTTTTCCCACAGTTTCGATGGATTAATTTTTGCAGGAACATTTTTAGTCTATTTTAAAAGCGATAAAAAAATCAACTTAAGATGGAATGCCTAAAATGGCTGTAAATATTGTCATGATTGGAGAACTCAGTTCAACAGAAATTTAATTACCCTTTTAATCACAAATATCAGATAACATTTAGAGAAAGTATTAATTATTTTCTCTTTAGAGTACCCTATTTTTCGCGCATTTGTGTTGTTTACTAATGATATATATGAATTAAATACTGTGATGAGCATACAGTATGGTTTATGAGATTGTGTCGTGGGTAGGGCCGCTTTAAAGCTTATGCACTCGATGAAAGAGAGCATGATTGAAGAAAGAAAACAAAGATCTAACCAACAGATTCTCCATGAACGAGTCTCCATTATCAAACCAATTCGCACTTAAAAAGTTTGTTTTTAACTATTAGCATATAGAAATAAAATTAAATATAAAAATATTTTAAATCTAACGGTAAAGACAATGCTGAAATAAAAATTCATAGCTCGTAAGAGTGAGATAAGCATAATTTCATTTCAATTATGTTGGAAAATAGTTATGTATAATTTATTACCATATCGATTTTAGTCTATAGATCCAATGTAACAGATAAGCGGTATGAATATCATGAATTAGTTGTTGCCGAATATATTTGGTAAAAACATATATCAGCATTCATTCATTATTCTCATTTGGGTATATAAAAACGTCCACTACATAAATATTTCAAAGATAAGCACTTAATGCCAAACCGTTAGCTTTTAATGCAGAATTAATTATAGGGAATTCAAACACAATGTTCTAAAGTGACTATAGAACATCTTAAAATTATATTTGGCAAGTTACCGTACATTGGACACAATTATAGTTACTGAGGGATCAGAGAGGACGTTTATTTTCCAGGCAGTCCCCAACTCTGAAATAAGTCGAATTACAAGGTGATGCGGAAAGACTTAACCAACGAAATCCAAGAGTGTCAAAAATGCCGGTCACAGCGAAAATATGACACGCGACAGGAAGGACGTAAGTGTATCCGAAAGTTTGGACGGAGCAAACAAAAAAGACGGTGAAGAGAGACAACGACATCGGGAAGAAATTGGGGGAGGGTGGTAAGGAAAACAAGGGAGAATAAAGTGCGAGGGGAGGAGAGGAGGAGGGGGCGTTCGGGACGGGGGATGGGTGGCAAGGCGAACAAATGCGACGCAGGCACGTGGCCGGGACGCTCTGGGGTGCGTTGTGTGTGTGTAGGTGTGTGCGCGTTCAGGAGATACGGTTTTGTGACTAGCTGACGGAAGGGGTCTCGGGCGAGGGTTGCGAAGGGGAAAAGTGTACGAGGAGGAGAGGGAAGGAGGGAGAGGAGACAAACCGACAACAAAGACAGATATAGAGAGGGAGAGGTGGGGAGAGAGGGAGGGAGAGGGAGACTGTGAGGCGAGAATGGAATGTGTGAGTGTGTGGTCATCGTTCCTGTGTGTTCAACCTGTTGCGTGATTTTGAGGGGTCTCCCTTCCCGCCCCTACTCCTCCCGCACAGCGGGCGAACGAAATGCATGCAAAGGAACGAGGGGAAGTAAAGAGATGGTGGGTGAGAGAGAGAGAGCAGATTGGATGAGGCAGGGAGGGCAGGAAGCGGCAGAGGGGCCGGCGGAAATAGTCACAGGAATGGATGGTAGGGGATGGGAAAGTGCATCAGTGAAGCATTAAGTGAATTTTCGGGTCGAGGGAAAAAAGTGCAAGAAGTGGTAAGCTCGGCTGTCCGCACGAAGGGGATGTCCCCAAATATGCAACCGCTGTTATGAGATCTGGTAGATTGGTCCTTAAAACGTAGCATTTCCCCGGTGCCTAACGTATCACTCAGCGCTACTTTATTTACGTGTTTCCTGTATATTTGCGTGGTTTCATTTCATATAAATTAACTTTAAATTGTTTAATGCTGTGGAATGGTGCTAACATATGAAATGGAGATAGTTGTATCTAAACGAACTTGGTTTTAGCTCATAGTAAAATTCGTTCTAAACGTGGGAGGTATAAATTAATATAAATATTACGTAAATACACCTTTTTAACAAGATAATAATGAGATTTCTCGTTTAAAGTTTTAATGACCGCACATTAGTAATAAGAATATTTCTTGGTTGAAAATTATTCTAATTTTCTGTAATACAATGATGAAATTTAGAGGGATGCGCAAAGCTATGCATTTCTAGATTAGGCTGAACGGTGTTACTGAGGTACTTCCATAGGGTTTCTCTTCAAGCTTACCCTAAAGGAAATGCTATAGAAAAAAAATAATTTTTCAATTGCATCAAAATTGATTAGCAATATCACATTTCAGCTTAAAACCCTGGAAATAATAAATTCATAAGTGAATTTCTGGAGGCTACCTTGCAGAGGACTCTCGGATAATTTTAATTAGTCTAAGGTTGATTATTTTTATTTTCTTCGGAATGGCAAAAATAATTTGGTAATAAGGACTTTTATTCTTTTTATGTTAGTTTATATATTTCAATTGGTGGAATATTACATAATTAATACAAAAAACGGCAAGAAGACTGGGAACTAAGTTCCTCTCAGTTATGGTTCGAACTTCATTGGGACGTCGTCCAAGATAACCCTGTTATATGAAAACCGTAGTATAGAAAAGGGGACCATCTTCTCAAACCAGAACAAAGTTAAATTTCTATTGATCCTTATCTTGAGCAGACAACGAAAGAGCACTTTGATGTGTGCAATACGAATGTGTAAGAATTACGATTAATGGGAACTAAAAATTTACTTAGAAACAATTAATCTTTGACTGTATAACCTCATGACTTTCAGAGGGAAAAATCACGATTTTTATAGAAAAAAAGGGACTGATCGTTTTTCATACTACCCAGTAGTTTTCTTGATACACTTATAAAAACGGTTAAACAAATCGGATTTAAATTTAGTTATATCCTCATTAGGTGGTCATACTTCATGACTGTCAATAAAGATCAGTAATAAAAAAAGCGACGTTGTGAAAAAATTGCTTCAGGGTAATATTAGTGTTTATAGAGTAATATAAGTAAATTTCCAATCGGCATGTATTGTCATTATTTATAATAGACACAAGGAAATTAATTGATAAAAATATAGGAGAAATAAACAAGAAAAGGAAAACCAGCGAGTCTGTAAACGCAAACAAATCGCTTTATCAGCATTTTCGTAATTAATAAGCACATGAACTGTTTTCTATTTATACCTGCGATTTTAATTCACACCGAAAAATAATATATCTTTATTAAAAATCTTATATGAGAGCTTTAAAGGCATTTTTGACTCTCACAAATAGTTTATTCATCTTTGTCATATATTTTTTTTCTAATTTCGCGAAATTTCATACGCAAATCTGAAGTTTTCCATCATAGAAAAAAATTCCATTAAAAAAAATTGAAGTCATGTACAATACAGCCAAAAGAGTCTCTGTATGGAATCTTTTTATATTCGAGCTAAGCACGAGCTGCATTGACCAAAATATGAAAACATTTGGAAATAAAATGCTGTAAGAGGGAATTAGAATCGGAGAACTATCTCCGTCGCTCTTCGTACAAAACAAAAAGTGCTAATATCCCTCCTCTGAGCAATCCAAAGCAAAATGCCTCCATTAATAGAACTGCTTCATTTTTCGAGACAATCTCATTCGGGCAATGAGTAGCTACCCTTATCTCGATCTTCCGTCCTCGCTGTTAAATGTAACGTAATTTTCCTGTTAATCCAAGAAAGCGCGATGAGGCAAGAATAGAGAGTTTATCACTTTGATCGTCCTGTAATCGAGTGTTGGTGCAGAAGGAGAAAATAGAAGGGTGGGTAATAGGTTGGCCTAAAGCGAGCAGAAGGTTAATAGTGAAAATGAGAGACTCGAGGAAACTCAGATACAAGGCACTTCTTCTAAAGATGAAACTAGATAAATGAGAGCACCTGAAAGTTAGATGAAGTTGTATGAAAAGATGATTGACTTTTTCCTTTTTCTTACATTAGGTAGGGGAAGAGAAAATATCTCAAGAATTCCTTTCTTTATATAGTTTCTTATTTCAATGAAATTACTTTCCAATTTTTAGTTTGTTTGCTGAAATTATATTTTAAGTAATTCTTTTCTATATAGTTAGATATTTCTCTCAGGGATGAAAAAATAGGGTGGAAAAGAACACAAGAAGATTCATGAAACTGTCACTAATGAATATAAGCACAAATGACTAATCCAAAAGCAAAAAAAGTGACGATTAACGTGGCAAAAAAATTATGAAATTAATTTCACCTATATAAATAACCCTTCTCACGGACAATTGTTACAACAACTGCCAAATTGTAGGTTTTTTAATGGATATTTGGAAGTTAAAGCCTAATGACAATCTTCAAATCACCAAATATAATTTGATAACGGCATCATGATAATGGCTTAAATGATAAAGAGCAAGCGAAAAATAGCAGACGATGTTGAGACCATAAATTACAGCATCTCGTATACAATCCTTCATCTCATATTTGAACACAAGTGCCGAAGGGAGTGAGATGTTATGAGAACGGGATGAGAGCAATGATGAGAGAGAGAGGGAGGGAGAGAAGAAGGAAGGAGACAAGAAAGAGAAAACGAGAAATGGCGGTGGAAAGAAAAGCGGAGTTTTCCTGATTCGCCACTAATACAGGGGAGCGCAATGACGGAGGGGTTTAGGGGCGTATTCCGTGTCTTTCGCCGACGCCTCTGCGAGGACTATTTCATCTTCTCTCCGAAACGAACCCCATTCGTTCGATGGAGACGTCGCGGGATTGTCTCGACAATTAGATTCACTTCTGCTTCGAAAGCAATGTTATTTCATAATGACGTCGTTTAAACTCCTAAAAGGGAATGAACATCAGCTATTAAAGCTTATGCAAAGCGATTCCTTTTTATCATTCCTATCGTAATTGTGATTCCAAAATTAGAACTGCCATCGTCGAAGTAGGATTCTCATGAATAATTTTATACTCTATAGCACTCGATGATCATTAGGATTGTCGAGTCGGAATTTATCAGAGATTCCCAGTTCACGGGAAATTATAATCAACTCTGAATTACCGTTTCATTTCTGTGTGCAGCGTGGAGACGGCACAGACTGTGACATTGTATCAGAGTAGGTAGTTTCAGTTGTATTAAACTGATAATTCAAGTATGGACAATCTTCTTCAGTCAGCCTACCCAATATGTAAATTGTCGTGGACGTGAAAGAACATGAAATAGATATGGGGAACATTCGTGCAAAATGTATGCAATTATCATGTTTGCAACATAAGTCCAAACGTGCGCTGATTGAATGAAATTTGATCTACTATATTGTATATTAAAACCACGAAAGTTCATTGATTTCATCAGAATTTTAAAAATATTTGATTGTACTACCTTATTCCGTCAACACATTACCTATGTATTTTCAATTATTTTTTGATGCCCATGGAATGGAATTTATTTCTGCAACTAGGTGATGGTAGATTTCAAATCTATTTTTCTCCTGCTCACACTGTAGTCTTAATTAGCCTTTTAATATTAAACCAATGGTAAAATTATACCCATTGTGCAATAAAAGTTTTCCTCAAGTAGGTTTAAACTAATATGAAATTATTTTTCTAATTAGTATTTCACCGTCTTTGCTTTAAAAAATAAATTAATTCCCCTTTGAATATTTTATCTCCTTAATTCCTTGCTCGATGACGTAAGATGAGGACTAGCCAAGAAAAAAATGCAAATAAATCACAAGCTACGATTCAAAAACTCTTTGCCTTACTCTTCCCATGAATCTAGCCATGAACACTTGCATTGGAGAGAAGATGGGTTGAGCGACTGAAAGAAACGATATGACTCACTTAAACCCCATCAAAGCCATTTGAGAGTTCCAATGGTGGACAACTGTAATAACGAAATGACGATGTAACACGAAATCATTTTTATTTTCTAAGAAATAACAGGGGTGCACACTAGGGCGGATTTAGACTCGGAATTATGTCTTCGCTCGCAGACGAAAAACATGACGGAGGGAAATAGAAAAATAGACATTCACATCGTCTACCCTCCACCTCCCCTTCATCGCCGTCCCGGCACTCCCCCTTTGCGCACCCATGCCCACCTCACTCTCCCCCCTAATAACTCTTCAGCCTATCCATCACAATTCCACCAGGGCCACACAGCGCCACACTCCGTGTCTCATCTCCTCCCAACCCCCCCCC
>LYUA01001711.1:85300-95735 GCA_002093875.1 Calopteryx splendens | reverse complement strand
CCCCCCCCAACTGCATTACCATTGGAGGAAAGAGAGAGAGAGAAGGGGGAACGAGGGAGACGAGAGGAATAAGATTCCCACCCCTCCCACTTTCCTCCCCCGATGGAGAGTCGACTTATTTCGCTCATGTTGATTCTGCATGCTCAAATGCATATAAATATCGTTTCCTTAAAAGTTCCCCCCTTTTTCCTGCGTCTCTTCCCTCGCCGACATCATTCACTCTCTTGCTCGCCGCGTGTGGTGACGATGATCGCGAAGACAAAGATGGTATTGGTGGTGATGATGATGGTGATGACGGTGAAGTCGCTTCTGTCTTCCCGGGTGTGTCGTCGCTGGGTGATGGCACTCGCTGCGATGCTACGACGTGGCGGTGGAGGAGAGGGCGCCAGCATTGGCGGCGGTGGAGGAAGGGGACGGGGGAGAGGAGGGGGAGGGGACGATGGGGGCGGCGGAGGAGACTGAGGCTGCTGTGCTCATGCGCTCCTTGGAGTGGGGTCCCGGTGACACGAAGAAGGGCACTGATACAAGAAATAACGACGGGATGAGCTGCGAAGAGGCGAGTGCTGAGAGCGAGGCCAGCAAGAGAGTGAGCGAGGGCGAGGAGACGAAGGCCGAGGCAGCTGCGCGGACTGGAAAATAAAAAAAGAAGGGACGGAGGGGGATGGGAGAGAGAGATTGAGAGAGAATGAACAAGACGAGAGATAAGAGATAGAGACGGAGGGAGAGAGTGCAAGCGAGGCAGACGGCGAGCGAGCGAGGAAGGAGTCGAGGAAAGAGGTAATGCACTCGAAGACGAGCGGGAGGAGTGGGGGAAGGAGGGAGGGGAGAGTGGGGAGGGGCAGAGGGGAGAGATGGACAAGGTAAGGGAGGAAATGCGCTCGCCAAGTCGCGAGAGTGAAACAAATGAAAAAAGAAAAAAATAAATAATATCCATGCACATATACGTAAATAACAGATGCATTACGGCATAAAAAAGTGGTGTACTTTCTTCTTTTTATTCGCAGTGGGAGGGTCTTTTATTTAGTTTTTTTTTACATCTTTTCTTTTTCGAGGGGATGGAGCGAGGGAGAGTCTGAGTGAAAATAAAAGGGAACGGGGCTCGAGGAATGCACGTTTCGAAATCATAATCTCGCTGAAAAACGGCAGATGTCGCAATAGAAAAGGAGGAGTATGTGGAGGGGGGGAGAGGGGGAGGGTGACGGAAGGTTTGGAGGGGAGAGGTCGGCGATGTACTCGCTCAACGTGGGCCGACATATTTACTTAGTCTGATGCAAGGAGACCCATTTTGCCATCGCGGGATGAAACTGACCGACTTAGCTGCTCTCTTGGCTAGGCACGCTGCAGGACGTTTCACGGATGCAATACGTGAGCGAGTGAAAATTAAACGAACGTTTTATTGCTTCTATTAAACTGTAACGGGAGGGTGAAGTGAAAATGAACGGCAGTTGAAATAGCATATGATTTGAAGAAGAGTCTTAAGGATTTGTTGAAAGGACGTGCATGTTTAAAAATAGTATTCGATTCACTCAGGTGTTATCAATTTTCATTGATATTTCTCATTGTTAATTTTTCACTACAACTGTTTCCTGTACTACTTGATTGCCGAACGTGACACATTGACGATAAATATCACCATAGTGAGTGTAATACAGCATGAAAAATTAAACGACACCGGTTTATTCATCATATACCAAATTTACTTCTGTATGTAGCTGTAGTCTGTAGCTTCATGCAATACTAGTGGGGCAACATCACTATTATAAACAAGATGATAAATGAAGCAGGCACAGAATTAGGCATACTACTAATAACTGAGTTAGGCAGAGGATTTATTTAAAACGATGTTTCATAAAATTACAAATAATCGAAATATAATCATCCTGATTGGTAATCCCATCAGATAGAGAGTTAAGCTAATGGCTAATGGCTAAGGCTTTGAGTTCGAATCCTAAATGATGCATTTGGACTACCCTTTCTACAATACAAGCGGTGCAAATATTTGAGCATCTGAAGCTTGCAGGAAACCACTGGTGGCAAGGATAGACACTTCAACCTTCTCTTGAACCCAATTTAGGGCTTAGCTTGGGGTGAGCTCTACTATAACTCATCTTCACCAATCTTGAGGTATAGTGCTATGGTTTCATTTATCATGAATAAGTATGGGTTTATATAGGAAAATGTAGAATCATGAAATTCGTTAAATAATTTGTCACCTATGTTTAATAATCTTTCATTTACTTATCTAGATAAAAGTACTAAAGCAGAGGCAAAATTATAAATTTCCCCTCCTCATATCAACTTTCCAAAATCCTCAAGTTTTTTTTCCAAGCCAATGTTCATATTTTGAATTTGGAAAACTCAAATACGTATAGGTGCTGTCACAGGCTTCATTAAATTTCAATCACTAATAGTTGTGCAGAAACAACTAAGCTAACGTTTTATTAAACCCGATTGCTGTTGAGACGAGGTTGTCATTAAAAACATTAAAATAACATACCAGCTGGCTAAAGTATCATTCTCATGACTGTTCCGAAAAAGGAAGCATAAATCAACCATCATAATCCGTCGCAAACATGAGCAATCAAAAATCGAGCGCAGTGGTCCGTTATAATTTCCGCCACCGCGGGAAACCAAAATACACCCGAAAGTATATCAAGGACTCAAATGAATAGCGGACATGTAGTTATCAGGACTTTTTGCTAGCATTAACATCGTTAATTAGTGAAACAGTTTGTACAATCGTACAAGCCCAATACACTTCCTTTTAATACAAACCTTAATATTCACACAAATAAAAGTCTATATTTGAATGAGCTTTATTCTCTCAAGAAGAATTGTGAAATTCAACTGTATTCTTGACAAAAATAATCCATTAAAAATTAAATATTACAAACTGGAAAAGGTGAAATATAATATTGGAAACCACAACCATGTTAAAATGTTTATTATTTTAAGACATTTCTGCTATTTCAAAATTAATGACTTCTTACTTCAGAAAATAGTTTTTAGGTCAAGATGAGAAGCTTTAAAAGATCTCACAAGGTACCTGCTGAGTTTCAACAAGAGAACTGAAGAAATAACAATTTAACTCGTCAAAATTTAACCTATACCAGATAGCAAAAATTAATAATAAAAAATAATAATTAAGAAATGAATACACAAAAATGAAACTGACAGTGTTATAAAGAAAATTATCCCAATCTAAGGCGAGTCTTCGTGAATGAGTCTGCCAGCAGCACTCTCAAACCAAGAATTTTTACATAAAAAGTTAACGAGAAGTATAATACATACTACCTCTCTGTATTATTTTCAAAATACAAGGATCTCAGCCAATGCAAAGTAGTTTCCTTGAATGAAATCATCTACCCAGTGTGCTGCTTTCTTGCGCTGACCAAAACTACAACACCTATAGCTTTACGACGTCGCTTCGATCGTTTGTGTCGTGTTTGTGAGATTTCGTCCCGTTACATTTTAACATAGAAACTTAAAATTTTTGATTAAATATAAATGGTAAGATGTTTTTATATATTATTTATGCACTTGTACAATATGTAAGTGTAATATACACTTAAAATATATCCCCATACTGCTTATCGGTATAGATTTTATTAAACTGTTTACGAAATCGTTGTGTACGCCGCTCCAACAATTGTCCAAACAAGGTATAAGGCAGTAATTATAATCTTGGACAGCAAATTTTCCTAGAATACTTAAGTGATAGAATTACGATGGAAGAATTTACAAAGTAGGATCGCGAGACGAAGATATTAATTGCCTTTAATCTTCACAGACTTAATGGTATTTAGGAATGTAGATCTTCATATCTCGACGCGTTCAGTTGGGAAATGGGGAAAGATGACGATATAATTCTTCTAGGCAAACGAGCAAGGGTAAGGCAGGTGTGTCCTGGAAAGCTTTTGGCGAAAAAGAATAAAAAGAGTGTCCATTTCGTTAGCCCAAAATTCCGAGCAATAACTCAAGGACTTTGATAGATGATCTAAGAGGGATCAGGATAAGAAGGCCACGAGAATTCTTGTGAGTAAAACGTAGGAGACAGAGAAATACAGGTGGGTATATGCTGTAAAGGTGTGAGGAGAGGAATGGTACCGCTGGGATAAACGGGTGAGTTCTTACTATTATGGTGAGAATTTCCTCGGATAAGATGGTGAACGGGATGAACCGGTGATGCCAAGTCAAAGGCGGGGCCAGAGAAATAGTTTTGCGATGGAAAAGATTGTTTTGCCATCGATAAGCATGAGAATATATCTGAATATGGAGGTTTGGAGAAGAATATCCGTCCCTTGACCGAATCTAAGGAAAGCTGAGTTGAAATCTCGACCCAGAGGTTTTCCGGATTCACCGATAGGCAACGAAATGCAAAATGAAATCCCTCCCGAAATGAACCAATTTGTTCATAAGTGTTCTCGTATCCGCGATCATTCATTCTCTTTTCCTGGAGTCTACATTTCCCTGATTCTGGACCCCACAGAAATTGGAGAGGGGAGAGGACGGAGAGAGACGGAATTTGCCGTTCCATCTGATCACGTCCTGAAGGTAGAAACATAGAGGAAGCGAGAAGATGAGTGGGGAGAGAAGGATCGTGTGAGAAATGGCCGGAGCGCAAGAGGGGTGATAATTGAAGCCTTACTTGTTCCGTTGATTTCAACCCTCGTAATCTTAAAGAGGGAGGATGGGAGAGGGAGAAATCACCAGAGAGCACGCCGGGTCGCAACCCAGAAGGCGATGAAGAACGCGATTCTGTCGCCCGACACGGGAACGGTTGACAATCACCTCAGTTAAAATAGACATCTCTCAATGTATCTCGTTCTCCCTTCTCCCGCTGCGTCCTCTCCGTCCTCCATGTCTTCCCCCATTTGACCCAGTGTTATTAAAGCACGGGCCCCACCCTCCACATTCGTTATCTAGCTTTCCCTTTCAAGCAGAAACACAATTATGAGCAGAAGGAATTAGTAAGGCGCTTTCAATTATTCCCACCTCTTCAGAATTGAGATTTGTATAATTTCTCAATCTTGAGAGGATTAGCAATTGTGTGAGGCTCTCAATTGTTTTCTCAATTTTGCCTCCGTCGCACATTAGGATGTCCCCATCAGCGAGAAAACAGATAATAAACTTTTGCATTGCAAATTAGGATTAAATATACGACATAAGACTTCATCAAAATAGTAGTGATTAGTGCGTAAGACCCCCATGCGAATTCCATTAATCTGAAGAGTTGATATATATATATATATTTAGATACAAAGAGGGAAGTAAAATTCGAAGTTGCCCAGTTAACTTAATTTTTATTCATTATTACTAGCAAAAACTATTAGATCGTCTTGGAAACCTAACTCCTGTCCATATCTTAAAAGAAAACAAGCACTGAAAATATAATGTTTAAAAAGTCAGCACGAAGGAAATATTTCCCTCCAACTCTCAACCGAAAATTTGCAAGTTACTTACGCAAATTATTCTTAAAATTCCTCCATTCTTTTTTCATTGAAATCTTAGCGTTTCATTCCAAAGGTTTTAACTTTATTTTTTAAATAAACAACGATATCTATTATCATTAATGTTACATAATGTAATCAATACAACCTTACGTCGAAGGTCAATTGACCAAAAGGGTATTTATATCACAATACCAATTTCAAACAATAAGTTGTAGCTTTTCGTTGGTGGTGTCACACGTTACTTTGTGGAAACGATGCATACTTAAAGAGAACCGAATACTTAGTTTTTCCACACAAAACATTTATTACATAACCCAGCATTTGACGCACATGACAATGATGACGACGGACCTGATGATAACGTTGAACATGGTAACCTAAGTCATGTGAAAAATATTTTACCCGGACAAACTAATTGCTATTTTAATTTTTGTAGTTTTCCTTATGAACAAATGGTGCGTAGTACAAATTTATCCAAAAAAGTGACGTTAAACAACTATATCCAATGCTATGAAATTTCAACTCATGGTAACTCATTTATAATTATGCTAATTATGCCTATTTCACGGAAAAATAATTGAGTTCACGAGTGAACGCTATACCTAGTAACTGAAAATACTTATTGACAAGTAAATACAGTAAAAGATGATTACAACGTATCGATTAAAATACACTTAGCAATCGGTAGATAAAATCAGTAACGTGAAATAGTAGTAATATGAAAGGAAAAATTATAGTTCAGGGAATTACGAGAATAGTTCTGGAGAGGATTTGATTATATTATTTCATATTAACAATAATACTATACGCATTGCATTTGGAAAACAGGACTGTGGATTAAACGTGTATAAAAATAAATGAATTATAAAATGATCATGCCAAATAATAATCGTTTCAACTAATTTCAAAATGGGGATTCAATAGAAAGCATGTTAATTACCTGGATAAGTTTCTCCTATTATTCAACACAAAGACCTGTTTCAGACATTTTTCATGAGCTACTATTTCTATAAAAAGCGATAATATCAACCAACATAGTTCAAAGAGGAAATCATTGTAAGAAAAATAAAATTCGTGTGACGTTTGATTTAGCTCGTTGTCATTCGTTTTATTTTGTTCGTTTTCTTTTATTCTATTCATTAGATTCGTTCATATTCTTTTTTAATTCACTTGGGTATTTAAAAAATCAAAACATGTTATTCAAGGCTACTTCTGAACTGAAATTCCTGATATTTACGTTTTCTTATTGCATCACAATGAATTCGAATAAATTACATGAACTAATCGGCTTTGGTTTTTAGGAAAGGGAATAAAAACCTTTGTTTATCTTTTAAACAAAGTACAGCCTATCTCTTGGCATTCATTTATTTTATTTTAGGCGTGGATGGAATGATTTAAGATAGATATTTTTTCTATTTCCTTTGGAACACTTTTGACCTTTCTATCATTCCACCATCGCAAAGTCGTCTCAATGTTGAATTATATCCTGAAAGTTATGCAACATTTTCCTCGATAAGTTAGGAAAATTGCATATCTTTTAGGATGTTACGTGTTTTCCGTGATAGAAGAAAATAACACACCCTAAGAACGTTAGTGGCACATAGGGCTTTTTGCAAGTGATATCTGTCCGGTCAGAAGTAATTAAATTGTTAGATTCCCGGTCCTAGTTTAGTTTTCAGTTCTTAACTGTCTCTATAATTGTCGTTTCAGTGCTCCGTGAACCTTTTCTTTCTTGCCAATACCACTCAAATTGGAATTTTCCACTGTTTATATGAATCTTTCTACAATTTGAAATTATGTAAAACTCCTTAGAATTCTAGTATTTGAAAACGGTGTATAAATAATCATATACTAAAAATATCAATTAAAACATTTCTCAGAATACAGAAATATCTGAAAAAGAATAGTTTCACTTTTAGAGCAACTTTGAAGCCAAAGAACGATTAGAATACACTATTCAAAATTATAAAAATATTAAAATGTATTGAAATGGTTATATTTAAATGATACTTTAACAGTACCTCCGAGCCATTCTGGAAAAAAACATTACACCGCTGTTATTGAAATAATAAAAAACTTTCGGGCCAATGGTCCTCTTTGAACAATGCTATACCAATTTTTCAAGGTATATATGAACATCGAATCAGAGAACTAAATTCATCCAGGGCATTTACTTATGATCATATCATTGTAAAATAAAGAGTTATAAATTTTTACGTAAACTTGGCCATTGGAATGCAATGTTACTTAAAAATACACGGACTCGAAAATAAACTCACAATATAAAACACAAAACCATATGCTTGATGACATAAAGAAATTTTCTCTGAATTTCATGACCCTTAATAGAAAAAAACCTTAGGTATCTCAAAGACAATTTCCCGCATATATACGTGTTTCAGCAATTACCCATAAATATTGGAACTCACTAATGATGCTTATACAGTTATAATTGCTTTTATTGCATTATTCCTCATTGCCACCTTATCTATCATCTAAACTGTTCACGTTAAGGCGTTTCAAAATTCTATGTCGAAGAGGAAATTATGACAAAGTACTAATTAATTCCTGGTAAATTTTTGAACAAAAAATAATCGGCGACTATAGAACTTATGCCTAAAAATACCAATATAATAAATGATTTTCCCGACCAAATTACTTGCAAAAGCGGCATATCTAAAATCCATTCATGAAACACAACTCTTCTCTATTATTCGTGAACTGCAATATGATAAATACCACAACCTACGACTGTGATAGACCGTACTGTAAAAGTAGTCTTACTCTTCAAATAAATTCAATACTACCGCGTCAGCCTATATCTAAGGATGTTTGAATCGATTTACATCTAATGACATAATATATTTAAAATTACAATTTGGATTTGAATAATAGAGATTATTATCATGAAATAAATAAAATATTTTATATAAAGTTTGCATGGTTTCATTTCTTTGAAATGAGTCACATTACTGATAACTCAAAACTGAATTTTAAATTCATAAATGAATACGTAAATACATGAGAACTCTTATAATTGAGCGTGTCTTTCAACACTAAGTTAAAGGAGAATCTGAATTGACTTCCCCTTCATGATTTCTGATGAAAATCATGGTTATTATATTTAATGCCCAGAAAAGTTAAGACTCACGTAAATGTGCAGAGGTTTTGAATTTTCACCGTATGTTCGGATCCACGCTTCACCAAATTACCTCTCGTCTCCACCTGACATCCACCATTCACTCCCTCCTCCTTTGGTCACCTTTTTGTTAATGTCCACATCAAGTAAAACGTACCTATGAAAAGGGACTCCCTGCTGTCTATCACAGGGGAGAGCGCGGGAGAGGCGTCGGGGCCGTCCTCCCTCCGGCCCTCGCTCGCCGCCGCCCCCACTCCCCTGGACTCAAGCCGCGACTCCACAGTGCCGTCACCCTCCCACAGGAGGGCAGATATGGTGGCCACGCAGCGCAGCCGGATTATCCGGGAGTTGTGATACGGGTTCGCGCTGTTCTCCCTTCTCCGGCCTCCACGCTCCGAGTCACTACCCCCGCCTCCCGGACCCGGCTCCAGGAACTGCTCCGGACGGGCCCGGAACCGAAGGCCGAGGACGGAGCTCATCAGGCCATGGGGCCCGTGTGGGATGGGATCCCGTTGAATCAGCCAATTAGGGCTCGCCTTTGTGTCGAAATCGAAACGAAAGGCAAAAAAAAAACGTACATGAGCGAGAGTGAGAGATGGATGGAGAGAGTATGAGGTGGACGGACGAATGGGAAAATAAAAATGGCAGGGCACGAATCTGGGAGTCGGGTGTGATTGGTGTGTAAGTGGAGGAGCCAAAAGTTGATGATGACGGCAAAGAGGAGGAGGCAGCAAGTGAAAACACGCACGCCATGAACGGATAAAAATTTAATTGGACCGAAACAGGCCGTAATGAGAGCGTACGGTTGGCTTGGTGCTTTCAAGCTAATTTGAGAGAAAAGAGAAATTCATTTCATCCAGGCTTGCCAGATTTTCGAAGGTTGATTTGGGTTCGTATGATCGGTTATTGTGTTAATATTTCAAATTCACAACCAAATTAAAGGAACAAAATCACGCTCTTTATCAGGGAAAAGAAAACAATTTTTCGCAAGAATCGTTCCGAACAAATAATTCTTATATTTGCTGGTTTTAATCGAGTCCAAGGTGATTGAATTATTAACATTGTATTTCGCCAAACCCAGCAAAAGATATAATGTCACGTTGTAACGTTTATGGAATAAACCTCTGAAAATCATTATTTAAATAGAATATACCACTTAATAGGATCCACCTATTATTTCGAGTTTTAGGACTCATGATTTTCAGAGAATAATGCTGGTATTAACTCATCATAAATTGCCATATAATGCTTTCATTCATTGGAATAAATATTCATAATTTTTTTAGAAAGACGAAAATGACCCATCTCTCAATTTTTCTCGTAATTTTTAAGTAATTATTTCAATACTCTTTGAGTACGCCACTCTTTGCAATATTCTCGCTCACTATCGTTGAATAGGACTAAAAATTTGTTTTCTCCGACTAACTACGTCCCTTTTTTAGATTCATTATACCTCGAATTTACAGTGCGTTTTTTTGTAATTTGCTGATTACATCCTTCAGGATTTTACTTATGACTACTTTCAATAAAGATTTAACAAGTAATTTAGCACCATACTAAGTCTATTTAAATTTACAAGAATAGCTTAAATAGACTATAAAATGGACAGACTTGTATTTCAATTTGCCTTAGCGAACGCATATATATCGATCTGTCTTGTTACCCATTCTAAATTGCTTCAAAAATTGTAAACTCTCAATCTCTTCAGTATTGTATTAAACATGTTATGGCACTATCTATAACTACAAGGCAAAGAAGCCAAGAACTTCGACTGTAATATCTTTCAATAGGCTCAAGTTTTATGTTTATTTTAGCGGACAGGTGTGAGGTGCTTTTTGCATTT
>LYUA01001710.1:47789-57974 GCA_002093875.1 Calopteryx splendens | reverse complement strand
CTCCTGCCTTCTTTGGATTTCTCCCAATAGCCTTCTCTCCTCCCGTACCATTTCCAAAACTACTTCGTTCGTTTTCCTTTCCGCCCATTTCACCTATTCCAGAACCAACATTGGTTTAAACTCCTTCACCCTAGAGAGAGGTGAATGTTTTCTTCTTAAAGATAGGTCGACAAAAACGTTGATTTCACATTTTAGTAAGCAATAAACTTGAGCCCCCCCCCGGGGTCCAAATTTTGGGCCCTTCATCGTCGAGTTCACTCTCCACCCTCCTGCAGTGCTCCCACGGCCCCGAGAAACGCCTGCGTTCGCATTCGGTCACTCTATATTTTTTTCACCGCCAATGGGTCAGCCGGTTCTCGAGGTGTTTGGAGAACCGCGACACTCTTATCCATCGAATCCACGCAAGGGATCTCTGAGACGCTCTGGCTGTGCGGGTGCGTGAGGGGGGTGGGAGGAGGCGGGGGATGTCGTCGTGGCGCCCCCGATCGCAGGGGTGAAATCGCCGCGCGATCGACGACGCCCCCAAACCCCATCCCCACTTCCCCGACCACCTGCAAGTGTGTCCCGTCGTCTCAACGTGTTCGCCTCCACATTAAAATCACCTCTTCTTCTCCTTCCTTCTGCCGTCCGACGCCAACTCCTCCCTCTTCGACGATCCTCGTCCGTCCAGTGGGGTAAGCTGGCTTACGAGGCCACTCAGGTCGGCCAAGCCTACGACGACAGCGGCCAAAAGAGGAGTCCATTCGCCAACACGGTACGAGACGAGACCGGTCAAGCCAGCCGCGACTGGTCATCCGACTCGCGCTTAAAACTTCTGCTCGGGTCTCTAAGGGTCCACACACCCTTTCGCATCCGCTTTGGCCCTCAATGTGGGACGTACTGTGTTTTTTTTAAGATTTCCCCTCCCACACCTTTCTGTGGTGGACAGGTATTGGTGATACTCGCTAAATGAATTTTATGAATATCCCATTGGTCTAACTTCTCTTGTCCTTGTATGGAAACGGAGGTGGTTCCTCTGGTTAACATTTATCCCACATCATGCAATGATTATGTTTTTCGCGTCACTTGGTGGCAACAAACGTAACTTTTCCTCAGAATACACTGCTCACTCTGCGCAACAACCGCGTTTCCTCCCTTTGAAAATTTTATCACATATTTATTCGATAACAGGCACGGAATAGGTTCACCTTCCTACCTACGAGAGTTGTGAAATGTTTTTCCCCTCTCTTTAGCCAATGCATGATACTTAGACCACATGCAAATTAATTTAAGTTGTCCTCCAAATTAATTTTTAATAGTTTTGGAAGCCTTATCGCTCTCCCTCTCTTTCCTGTTTAAGGCAGTAGAATGAAATCCACTACCTTTGTTTTTCACTCATTATATTTTCCCCATGCATCGCGTAAAGAGATGAATATTATAACTCTTTATGTGAAGAACTGAAAAAAATTTATTTCCCAGTCAAGTAATAGTTGTTGCAATATGTGGATGCATAAAAGCATTTCAATGACTTGGACATCATTGATTCACAAAGTAAATGCATAATGAAAAAAAAACAAAAGTATAGTTGAACCAGATCAATTAACTCTTTGAGAAAGTAAGAGATCATGATGACCCAGTTGTACAATATGTAGATGCTTCAAATAATTTTAATGCCAACCAGGTGAATTATGTTAAATTATATTTATTTATTAAGTTTATTGTTCGCCCAACCATAAAATTACAGGGCAATCCATCTAGTGTATAAATTACAGACATTAATAGATAGATATGCATGCATATACATAAATATCTCATCCCCTTCTGGCATAGGCAATTCTAAAAATAAAAGTCTAATTAGAAGTAATTATGGGATACTTTCTTACCTTTCACTGATTTCTCCCATTCTAATTCATCTTAGCAAACTTCTCCAGCCTCTGTCACATACATTGTTTCATACATTTCCTTCTGTTCCTGAGACCCTTAATATTCCTCGTCTTGAGACTCTATTCCACCACATTCACCCATGACTTCCTTGGTCCTCCCCTTCCTCTCAAACCATTCGCTCTACTCTCATTTATATCTGCTTGGTGGTTCGACTCTTGTCCATTCTCTCAACACAACCAAATCAGCAGAGTCATACTCGTCTATTACTGGCACATCCAATCCACAATCTTTCACGACCCACTCAATCCTCATTCTATCTCTTCTTTCCAATTACCAGAAACATTCCCCAACTACCTCATATACCTACAGTATTTAGTCAAAATTTATGCTTATACCTAAATTAATGCTTTTGCGCAGTGCCATTTTTGCTGCCTGAGGCAAATATTCATTCTTTGATATACCCCATATAGTTCATGTCTGCCATCATCCACATACCTTATCCAACCATTTCTCACACACACCTACTACCAAGGTGCACAAAATCTTCCATTTTTTCATAGTGAGTTGAATCCTGTATTGAATATCAAACATGACAACTTTCATGTAATAAATATTATCATCACAGTAATCAACCCGGAGGTCAGTTTGGTAGGTGAGGGTAGAGGTCACCCAGTAGTAAGCCCTATAAGGCTTGTGAAATTCACATATCAGGGTAGACAGGGGGTCGGTTCCTTTCCCTGCACCACCTGTGATGATTTCCCAGGATGACCTGGTACCCAAAAAATGATACTCAGCTTGGGTGAAGATGAGGGTGTCAAGAGGCATCACCTGGAATCGAACCCAGGCCCTCCAGTTAGCAGCTCAGCTCTCTACCCATGGACTACCTTGCCCCTGGAATAAATTTTATATCCTATATAATATAGTTTCTTCATTTATATCCTATGTGAAGGATCGTACCAAGGATGAGGATCATACTTGTCTTCAAACCCTCTCCAAAAGTAACTTTGCTCATTTACAAGGAAACCTAAGTCATGGAGAAATATATTCTCATACTCTCCTTTATTTCTCCAGCTACTTTGTAATTATGAAGTAGCTAAATGAAATAAGTGCCATGATGCTTGTTGCAACCAACAATACTAGTACCCCACATTAAACAACTTTTGACCCCAAGAATTATCACTGGATCTTTACCTGTGCCAGATACTCTGTTTAATATGCTGATGCTCCTGCCAATTACTCCTGCTTGGATGATATCATGAATCATTAAAAACACCATCTCTTATGAAACCTAATTGATGCCACTCTTCATTGCCTTCGTCATTCTTTCTACCTCTATTTTTAACCCACCCCAATTTCCATTTTGTGTCTTTAACTTTGAACATGATATCATTGTAAATAAAGAATTTTGATTGGAAGTGGGCCCCAGCCATAGTTAGACAAGAGTATCTCAGGATGTTCACTCTAACAGATTGACTGTAGAACCACCGCTCCTACTTTTTGCTGAATATGTGGGAGTTATTATTAATGACATGATAGCTTCATAGTTTCTGTCCTACATTTTAAAAATTTCCCAACAAGTGGCATTACTATATTACAAAAAAGATTTAAATTAACTGTTTTGCTGGTGGTGAAACTCAACAGGGAAACATGTTATCTGGGCACTTTCAGCTTTTAAGCATCCTGATATTAATGTTTCATTTATTTTAATTACTTCTGAGAGAAGAAAATAAGTTTTTCCAACAGAGCCGTGAGTGTGATTTGTTATTTTTTATGATCTCTTCCACCATTAATCTCACATCTTCTCCCCACACCATCCCTTTCTGATCCATGGCTCAGTCCATCAGTGGAGGAAGGAGTATAAAATTTGTTTTAAACATAATTATTTTAATGCCAATTGATAATGTAACAAACATAAAGAAAATTATGAGTTTGTTTCAATATTTATTGCATAATATACACCTAATGTTTTTTCATAAATACTGATGAAAAATATGCCTCTCCCAATGAGATTTCACCTCTAAGTGATGCATGAGTTGCATAATTAATGCCTAGTGATCTCTGTCCCTCTCATCATATTTTTACGGGTTTACTTCATTCATTTTCCCATCACACTTGGCTAACCATAAAACATTTTCTCAGAAGAAAAGACTAACATTTAATACTATTTGGTGTGGCACTTGATTCATTCATATACCGTAAAAGACTTAGAAATTAGGTATGCACTCTCTCGCCCCTACTAATATAATGAACAATTTACAGCAACAATTTCTCCTCTAAAGTTCTTGCTGTGTGTTTATGTGGAGATCTTTCTGAAAGATAGTGTAGCAGATAATTTATAAAATTGAGTAAAAGTACCTACAACTATCATGCAATGACTTAACCTTATGTCATTCAATTTTCTTCCATTCTAATTTACAAATCTAAAACTACTCAAACCTTATGTAGTCTTTTTATTTCATATTTTGAATAAGCACTACCTTTGGTGCTACCCAATACACAACATGAGTGATAAAAATCAACCAATAATACCACCTAATCCTGACACAAACTATTTGGTTAGCCTTTGTCAAAATAAGGGGGGCTGGATATGAAAAGTATCTATTTTCTGTGATAATATGATTTCTTTGCTTGAAATAGACTGTTGTGCCTGGTTTTTGGCCAATTGACAGGAAAGTATAAAACAGGAATGGCTATTAGGTACATATTGTGAGGCTCTACATAAGTGATGGAGTTTAAGTGAATATCAGAAAATATGTCCAGGAACCTCACCTAGTTTTATCTTTGATAGTATTTCAATCTCCTATGGAAAGTTTTATTACAATTTATCTTCCTTTAATTTAGTTAGCTAGTTAATTTAATATTGTTTTTAATTCTTACATTTTTCTGGCTCGCCAATGAAAATATGCACTCCATATCACAGCATTGAATCTTGAAATACATACTAAAAATTATCAAGATTCCAGAATTAACATTTACTTCAGGTTCACAAATGAAAGGATGTGTAGTCTAATGATGATGAAGTTATTTCCATATCATAGCTTTTCTTCATTATGGGTGACTGCTATGTATCTCTCTTAGTCAGATTTATTATTTAGCAGATGCTTATTGTAAATCATTTTTGAAAAGCATTATAATTTTCACAATTCAGAGTCAAAGCACTCAGAAAACTGTGCAATCAAAGATTTGCTGAATGTGTAATGCCACATCACCCAAATTTAAGATTGGGATCTTCTTCCAGTCAGAAGTTTAACAATCTAACCATATATTTGGTTGGCGTTATTTTTGTTGGCTTATTTGATTTATATGAAATGTTTCAATATGATTCATTATGTTTCCTTGAGCTAAACACCAACTTATGTCGACTCAGATGCAAAGAGGTAGGATATGCCACCTATACTATGTTTCACCCTTTCAATCAAATAAGCCATTGGTACCTACTTTTCCATATCGTTTATTGTTATGACACAACCAGTTCAACTGCAACATACCATTTTCCATCATGCCTCTGGTTAGGGTTGTATGCATGCACAGGTTTGATGTTCATTCGCCAAGATCAGCCATCAACCTAGCATATATGGCAATTCATACAGGGAGATGAGTGGTAAATTAATTCCTCTAGAGGGGAGGACATGCTATCCCTAAACTAAATATACATTACAAACCTGCCTCAATGTTTTCTGACCCAGAATACTCTTATGCTACCTACTCAGTACATTTACTACCTTTTATTTCTTGCTCTCCCTTGACCATACAGCAAATGAATACAAAGGAACCTTTCATTGAAAAAGTGAGGTTATGCTTCAATAAATGTAACATATTTTGGAAGAATATTAAGATTGAATCCAAAATTTTTTGTATCCTGTATATTTAAGTACTTGTTATTGTTCACAACATAACTGAATAAAGAGTTGCATGTGTAAACATTTTACTCTGACCTTTAAGTCCAAGTTTTTTTGCTGCTTAGAGAGCAAATCAAACATCATGATGTTAAAAAATTGTAACATTTCAGCTGTTAATTCCTGGTAGTCTCTTCCTGTTAATCTAAATATTTTTTTCTCATCATCATTTACATAGCCATTTAGAGGCAAGTAGTACATCATGAATGAGTAATAATTTTCTTATTAAATGATATTTTTTAACAGTTGGAATGAAAATCTATTCTAATGCATTCTTTTAATTTTATTTTAGCATGTAAATAGGTCATGGATGTACACTTTAAAATTATATGATTTTTCATTGTTACAATTAAACTATAGATTAAATTCAATCTTCTTCATTTGTGCATTTCTTTGATTGGGATCAGTGCAAAGAATAATTTTTTAATCAGTTGTAAAAAAAATTACTTTTCAGCATGAAAGCTAAGTCCTGACTTCGAAAGTGAATTTTCCAGTGATATGGTTTTATTTAAATTATAATTGTATGAGTGTTATGAAAAGTCGCATTCATCAAAAGATCCTCCCCTCAAATAATGTAAAAATACACTCAGCATTTTCAAGATTGCCATTTCCAATGGGAAATTCATTGTAGTATATATTCATCTAATAACTACTTTCTGACATATAGTATGATTTATCATTTTTCAGACAATTGACAAGTTGCCAGACAAGATACTCTTGAGTATCTTTTCATATTTGACTCACAGGGAGATATGTCGAATGGCAAGAGTATGTCGGAAGTGGAGGATGATTGCCTATGATACTCGCCTATGGAAGTCTGTTTCCCTGAGACCAGAGATCTCCGGACTTCATGTTGGCTCACTTGAATCTTTGCTGGCTCTGATCAGGTAAAGAATATTCATGGCTGCTTAACTTTAGGGTCTGAACTGGGATGTGTTTATTATGATAGAGTAGATATACTCCTATACTTCTTCATCAAGGGGTATAGGTTTCTTCAGGGTTAAATATGCATCATCAACGAGTATAGACTTTGTTAAGACTAGACTATTATAAATTACAAAATTGGATCAAAATCAAAAAACTTGAAGAAATAATAGGTGTACTAATAACATAGCAGATGTTTTTTAACACTGCATGGAATTTTCTCTAGAAAAAAAATATTAACATTCAAAAATTGAGAAGCAAATATTGTTTTCAAGATGACTTCACGGTTTCTAAAAATTAATTTGCATGTGGCTGGATCCCATATATGTTGTTGATTCTGCCTTAACCTGACAGATGATGAAAATTCTGCCTTACCTTGACAGAAAAATATGAATATAAGAAAAATGTGACAGGCTCACCTGCCAGACAGGGAAAGTCTTGAGGCAACATACCTAATCTTGGCTATCATATTTTGAGCTTTGTTTTGCTGTTTAAAAATAGATATCACATAATTGAAGGCATGAATATTAGAATATCTGTGGGAAAAAAGTACAGTAATAGAGTGAAAGAAGAACATCAGTGGAAATGGTGAGAATTTTCCGAATAAGAAAACACCATGAATTGAGTTTCTTTGAGAGAATGTTGATGTAGCAATATTTATGAAGATGAGAATGCAAATGTGTGCCACAATATTTGTCTCACCAAGCCTTAGGCAATTTTTAGGTAGGTACTTTCTAATGGTATGCTAAACCATTTTTCAATTTTACAATGTTTGAGAGCGGCAGGCTACATTAGTTCACATCTTGCAAAAAATTATTTACAATCCCATTAAAATCAACCTATATCTCTTAATATTACTCAGGCATTGAAATGACTTACTCCGTCGACGGTCAGTGCGTAAGTGACGCTCAGGCACTGCTTACNTTGCAAGTGAAACAATTGATACCCGACTGGCGGGTGTCCAAATACATTACAGGCATTTAGGTTTCTTCATGGTGCTCCTTGTAGATTAAATACTGACATAAATAAAAGCGGATGCCCTCAGCCCTATTTGCTCTGGTGTAAAATTAAAATAATAGTACATTTTATTTTCCCAAGGATCATTACAATGTCTTGTACATGATAAAATGCAAATCAATCAAAGAAACTATAAAATACATATAATTTCAGTCATTAGAATAAAAGATAATAATAGAGGACATAATTTGAGTAATTAAATAAAAATTCACAACAATAAAACAAGTCAAAATACTCAGGTATATATTAAAATATCATATCATTAAAGAAAACATTTATAAATTATGCTTACAATATAATTTAGATAGTAATAAGGCCTTTAGTTGGCATTCAAAGAGAACTTAGCTTTTTTTAATTATTTGGGAATTTTTTGCATAGTCGCAGACCCATATATGTAGGTCCCATGGAAGATACATAAGAATTCAGAGTATAATCACTTAGTACTGATATATAAAAGCACTTTTCCACAAAAAGAATTTAATGCACATTAAATTCTTTTTGTGGAAAAGTGCTTTTATTTATCAGTATGGATTACTTCCAGCACATCAGACCTGAATTTGTGAACTTTATAATCACTTAGATTGGCCCTTGTGTTAAGAATGGAGGTAAATTGCCTTTTTTAATCCTAAATATTTTTAAAGCTTAGGGAGAGGATCCTCTTAATACACTACTCACAATATGAGAATAAAATAGGCCATAATAAATGTAAAGAGAACATCAATGGACACAGTGTAACAAATATTTCTGATGAGGAAGCAGATAGAACTCAACTTATATGCCAGAATACTGATATTATTATCCCATGAAGCATTATAAATAACATGTACACTAAGAAATTTGACATCACATGCCTGAGGGGTAGTTTTACCATTGCAATTTTCAGGGAAATATTTCTTAATTACCTACCTAGCTGAAAGTGAAATTCACAGTGGGATGGTTAAAATAAGGGTTGTTGTTTTAACAAGCACAATATATGTATCTTGTAACCTTTTGATGCTCACTTTAAAATAATTTCAAGCCCAGGAATGAAATTCTGTGTAATAACAATATTACTACAAAGGAAGTATTAAGAAAATGATGAGGAAATGACCCAATGTCATCAGCATAATTCCAAGGCATAATTTAGGTCAACAGAACATTATTCAGCTGAAACTTGGCTGTCATACTCCATTTATATTTATTATTCTAAAAATATTTATCAAAGTGATGTGGAAATCTAATTGAAAAATATATAAAAGTTATAGCGATTTGAAGTGTCAGTCCTTTTCCTAAAAGTGGTAGGCAGGGAGAGTTAGACAAGGTTGTCCATTATCACTCATATTTTTTTTAAGAATGTAAATTCATGTAGAGGAACTGGTAAGAGAAGGACTGGAGATAAGAATGGAAGTAGATAGGAAGCTGATTAGGTCAGTTAGATTTCCAGATGATCAACCTTCAGTTCAGCCAAGAGATATCAATCATTGATGAGTGCATGACAAAATCAATGTGATAGGTATAGAATGAGAAGAAAATTAATGTAATGAGGTTATAAATTAGAGCAGGATGAATAATTCAACTGTCTGGGAAGTGTTTTAAACAAAGATGGGCAAAAATACTAAGGGCATTTAAAGAAGAATGGCATTAGGTAAAGAAGCTTTTACTAGGATAAAGTTTATGAGTAAAGATGGTAAGGAAATATTAGTGAAAACTTTTAAATGGAATGTTTTGTTTTGATAATTTTGTATGGTTCTGAAACTTGGTCTTTGAGGCAAGAGGATAAGAGTAGAATAGAGGCTCTTAAGATGTGAGTGTGGTGGGGATGAATGGATGAAGTAAAATGTGTGGAAAAAACAAATGAAGCAATAGTAATGTTAGGGAAAGAAAAAAGATTGTTGGGTGAAATTGGAAGGCAGGAAAAATGTATGTAGGAGATATTGTGAGACAATGGAATGTTGATGACTATGATAAGAGGGGAGATTGATTGATGAGGTACTGGGGGAGAAGGTTAGCCATTTTGATTAGAATGATAGGAGGTAGAAATTTATGTGGAGCTGAAGTGGTCTGTCCTAATGTAGCTTGTTAGGGTGTTTAGTGCAATGTAAGGAAGGGCTTAGAATTGTAGCGTATAGAGTCACTGTGTCCATTAAAATCCTCACTTTTAATAGTAGACTACTTCTATTATATTCCACTTTCCACAAATCTCAAGAATACACTCATTAAGTTGTTGAAATAGTACATGAATGCTCAATAGCCTTAGCAGGGAGATTGACACTAACAGCAGCATCTTTCTGCTGGATCCTGTCACATGGTACAGACTGATAACATGCATAATTCACATAAAATCAATTCAGTGTGACAAGAATTCAAAATCACATCCATTGTTCATTTAACAACATCCCTTGTTTCATTATAGAAACTAAGAAAACAAGCTAATGCCACAAATTATATAATGATTAAGGTGACCAGACGTCCCGCTTTTAGTGGGACAGTCCCGATTTTTTAAAAT
>LYUA01001710.1:2365-29579 GCA_002093875.1 Calopteryx splendens | reverse complement strand
ATATATATCAGTGGAATCTCAATGGAAAAATGTGCCATCACTATGGGAAGAGGTCATTGACTACATGACTTCGTGAAAGCTGACTAGTGATTACCTAGGTAAAAGCTTCCTCATCTGATTTGTTATATTAGAGTAACTAAATGAAATATTTTTTCAAAATGAACTCTGCTACCCTTCTCTGGACTGCAACCTTGGAATAGCTTATGTAGCCAAATGACCCCTATGGCACTGGTACTGGCAGAAGCCATGATGACTGCTCGTAGCAGGGTACTCATGCCAGGTAGATCAATGGTTAGGAGCCAGATGAAAGGTACTTCACACAGCATTTGCACCTAAGTGAGATGACTGTAAAGACCTCCGACCCAGGTGGGATGGTCATTTTTAAAATCTCACCACATTTAAAACACCATTGAGGAAGACAATGGGAAACAACTCAACTATTTTCCAAGAAACTATGGATGGAAGCATAAGGGGAAAAAAACTTCAATTCTGAAAATTACTCAGCCAGGACTCAGCCCACTGGGATAGGTATTGTGCCCAGCAGCAGGGAATGCAATGCCTTCATGGCCATCACCTCTCAAAATCCTTGCAAGGTTGAGAAGCCATGGAAAAGAAGACAGAAGAGAACCACGACTGTAAAACAGGGAAGTTAGAAAATATCAAAAGAGAGATGGAGAAAATAAGTGTATATATGCTAACTTAAAGAGTTGGAGAGGCATCAATGATTATAGGACTGTTGGTTAGAGAGTCATTTATGGTGAAGAGGAGTCAATATGGAGTAGCCAAAGTAGTTAATGAAAACTGGGGTGAAATTTAGATAGCCAAAATCAATCACAGAAATCAACCCAAAAGCCAGTTTGGTAGGTGAGGGTAGAACTCACCTAATAATAAACCCTATATGGTGTGTGAAATACACACATCAGGGTAGGGAGGCAAGTTCCTTTCCCTGCACCACCTGTGATTTCCCAGGATGACATGGTACCCAAAAAATGGGACACAGCTTGGGTGAAACTGAGGGTGCCTAGAGGCATCACCCAGAATCGAACCCAGGCCCTCTGGTTAGCAGCCCAAGGCTCTACCAAATGGACAACCACACCCCTCAATGAAAAATATTATCAGTAGAGTTAGAAGCGGATTCAGCAAGAATGTAATTTTCATTATCAATTGGAAGAAATAATTTGGAATGTACCTGGAAAGAAAATGCTTAAAGTTATGAAAATAGAAATTCAGTGGCAGATTGAAGAGAGATTTGAAGGAGGCAAGGGAATAAGAACAGGAAATAACTGTGGTGAGCAAATAATCAATTTTTGAAGGAGAAATATTTAAATAATGACTAACATCTAGCTCAAACACCATCACAGGTATCACCATTTTTCACAGCTTCCCGGAAGCATGTATATTCAAATTCTGATTTTGTGGTAATGAAATGCAATTAAAAAATTTTAATTTAAGATGATTAAAAGGAGTAGGATAGTGCCAGTGGTGTAGGCACGGGGGGAGAGAGGGTTCAGTTGCAACCCCACTTACATAGCTGAGAACTACTGACTTTCAATGGGGGGTTACATATACCTACTAGTCAGAATTTCAAGGATGACTACATTGTATTCAACCTCACTGTTTTACAAAGAGTACTCTCACGAGCCATCTGATACCCCCACTTCAGAGTTCCTTACTATATGATGTCAGTAAGAAATGTATAATAGTATAATCCTGGCAATGGTTTTAGCTCTATTGATGACACTTATTTCATGGGGTACATAACATCAGTTTGATTTGCCCCTCCCAATCATATCACCCTGGCAACATCACTTGATGGTTGCTTTGAGTGGAACAAAGAAGATTTAACAGGAATAAAAAGGATGGAATAGGTACCAAGTGCTTAACAAAAATCTTAAGTGAGAAGAAGAAAATGAGACTGCATAGGGATACTGCAGTAGACCTTAAGAAAGGGATGGGAAGCTGGAAAGGAAGAACTAGGAACAGTCAACACAAAAAAGTTGGGAAATCATGCTTTACACTAGAGATGATATAGGATGATGGAAGAGAGATAGAAATTGATGAATGTAAACACAAGCTGAAGAGTAGATTTTTCAGAGAATTGGTTACAAATCTTTGCAAATTTACCACATAATTAAAAAATGAACTTTGCTAAGAAACAAATAGGGACAAGGAAATATTGTTGAAAGAGTAGTTCAAAGATATGAAGAATTTTCAGAAGCATAGAAAAGTGAAAGCACCATATACCATTTGTTTAAGCAAATATTGACGTGCCTTATATCATGTATAATTAAAATTGTTGTTGTATTTGTGATCTGTTGGGCAAATAAAAATTATTATTATAAGGAGTTGAAAGAATTTTCAGAATTTATCAAAGGAAAAATATACTGGTTATAACGTTTACGAACAGAAAGTTATTGAAGGACCAAAAGGATCACTAGGAAGGTGAAAAGGATATGCAAAAAAAACTTTACAGTAAAGAGAATAGGCCAGTTACCTTAGATACTAAAAAAAGGTGATGTGGATAGATTTAGTTTAGGAAAACTAGATTTAAAAATAAAGAAAAACCAATGCAGAGACAATGGAAGGATAAGATTTTTGGACTTAACAATATACGAGGAAGGAGCTTGAGACTTGATTACATCAATTTCAATCTTCATCCTGAAAGAGTAAATGTCACCGTATATGAGGCTCATGAGTTTAATTTCACTCATGGGTAAGGCAGTACCGACAACCATTAATATAAAACTGCATCATATGGCTACAAACATCAGTTTTGGTTGAGGGAGGGAGTATATGATACCATTTCAGGAAAGACAAATAAATTAAGGATATAGGTTGCCAGGTGATATTCTGGTAACATCCTTCATTTCTTTTTGAAAATTTACATTTTCAGTGGATTTAGAGATGTCATTTGACAGAATAGAGGGAAAAGCTAATGATTGAGGTTATTTCAGAATATATAGGATTAGACTGGAAGGATATAGACTTATTCAAAGCATTTATATGAAACAAGTAAGACAGGCGAGGGAAACGTAAAAATCAGTATGGGTCATGAGGTAGGGGAGAAAGATAGGGTCCAGTGATTTTCAAACAATGTGCAGAGGGAATGTCAAGAGCAGCATGAGAAGGGAAACACTGGATGGGAATGAAGGTGGGCAGTAAACTCATTAAGTAAAATTTGCAGATGATCAACAATAAGTCAGACACCAAAGAATCAAAGCGAGTTGTTACTATGAAGTGAGCCATAAAAATTATAATGGCTGTAATAATTTGTTTCCCAAACATCCCCTGATGCTTTAAAAAGAGGACATGTCTGGGGAAATCCGGATATCTGGAAACCCTAACTTAAAGCCCATGCCTCAATTTAATTGATGGTGGATTTCCAGGGCATCACACTTTCAAATGACATTCATTGCATTTCAATCCTTACTTAAGGGATAATTAACTCTCTTCACCCACAATTCACACTCTTAATATTCAAGCACCTCCAAATGACCTGTCCCAAATAGTGCAAATAACCTCAGCCGACGGTCTCCTACTACTATCCTAATAAGTTTCCAAATTTATTGTTCCTTTTGAAAGGGTTTCATTATTTTGTATTAACTATTTTTACTATAATAACTTAAGTTAAATTTACAATAGGGTCAATAAAATTTTCACGGTGGCATTTTCCTTACAGCGACGGGCGCTATTACGAGATTGTTAAGGCCAACTTCGAGAGAGCAGACCGAAACACAGTGGTCAGGACCATCACATGCTGCAGAATATCCAACTATTATCTGCTTTCCAACTATAAGGATCTTATATTCAACTAACGTTCGAATACAGTTGTTTATATTCATATTTGTTAAACTGATTTCTAAAATATGTGGGATGCAAAAGCAACATAATTTTCAAGCACATTGTACACCTTTTGTATAACTTTACAAAAATAAAAACCTTGTTAACGTTAATGTCTCCATATTCATTTAAATAAATTTTGAAAATCTCTTCTTCGACAAAAAATCACAGTAAACTCATACATGCAAGATATAGTACTTTTTAGAAAATGATATTTAATTACACATTTTTAAAATGAATGATATTTACAAGTTACGACCATAAAAGAAGAGGGAACAGACTCTTTAAAATCTTTACAATACAATTCTAATGGTTGTTTATTTAGAAATAAAAAAAGGTTGCAACAGCTTAAACTATCGATTACTGAGCCAATTCGGAAAAGCAATGAAATATCACTTCACAAATTCGAACGTATATCACCGCCAGAACCTGATCCACTGCGACGACTGCGACTGTCGTAACTCTTTTGTCAGTTTCTTCATGCAGAGATGACGTTTCGGACAGCCATGTTGGAAGTCTGTGCATCAGCTGGCGAAAGAAACCAAAGCTGAGACCAAATGCATTATCCGTTGTCATCCGGCTACGCATCTGTTGCCTTTTCTTTATAATCATACCTTGTTGTTAATTCATATTAGTAGTAATCATGTGGAAAGTCCGGGAACTCGCCGATAAAGTGTACGCTAGAAAATAATTGGCCTATCATTTAACATTTTATTTTATGTTTACATTTAAGCTGTCACTCTTTATTCATTGGTGAAATAAAATCATCATTTAAAACTATTGTCGGAACTACTATTTATGTTCAACCGAAAATATGTTCTTATTTCACCGACTTTTGTTACATGACATTTAACTTTTATCTTGTTATTATTTACAGGGCCAATGTTGTTATGAATTATACAGAGGTGGAAGCAAAAGTTAGAGAAGCAACAAATGACGATGCTTGGGGACCGACAGGTACGTTCTTCAATTTGATTACATTGCGTAATCCGTCGTATGTTTACTTTGCTAATGTTGCAATGCAAATGATCGTTTATTTTCAGGAGTTTTAATGCAAGAAATTGCTCAAGCTACATTTACTTTTGAGCATTTTCCAGAGGTAATGAGTATGTTATGGAAGAGAATGCTTCAAGATAACAAGAGGAATTGGAGGAGAACTTACAAGGTCATTATTCACTATGAGATTTGTTTTTGGATGTTCTAGGTTTTTTGTTGGAAATTAATATAAATTATTTGTTTTCGTAGTCGTTATTACTATTGGCGTATTTGGTGAGGAATGGGTCGGAAAGAGTGGTGACATCAGCTAGAGAACACATATACGATTTGCGGGGAATGGAGAATTACACTTGTGTGGATGAGTTTGGCAAGGATCAAGGCATTAATGTCAGGTACTCATTTAGATCTATCCACTAAAATCCGTTCAAAATACCATTTTTTATTGGAATGCAGTTCCTTTCTGCCACCATTTTTATTTCGCCGTTTTAATGAAATAATTGTACTTGTTCGTTCTCTTAGGTTTAAAGTACGCGAATTAATCGAATTTATACAAGACGATGACCGCCTGAGAGAAGAAAGGAAAAAAGCCAAGAAGAATAAGGATAAATACGTGGGAATGTCGAGTGACAGCTTGGGTTTGCGATACGGTAATTAAAAGGGGACAACACCCTTATGTTTTGTTCCATAGTTATAGTTTTTGGTGGAGATTGATTTTAATAATCTAGTAGTAACTTGTTTAGGTTCCAATTAAACGTTGTGTGACTGTGGTGTCATAATACAGAGTACATGTCATTGGTGTGCTTCACTTCTAGTATTATTTGCTTTTAATCTTTTGTCCTTTAGGTGGTGATAGGTGGGATGATGTGCCTCGCTGGAATAAGGAAGAAATGTGGACTGATAGCTGCAAGAACCCTGGAAGTAATACAGGGGTGGAGGAAGAGCCTTACCACAATCACAGTGGGGATGAATCCGATGGGGGATTTGGAAGTGATCGTAAAGAGGGAAGTGGAGTTGTTGGACGCTCTGTGTACAGGGACAATGATAGTAGTGTTGAGGTGACGGGAGGTGTGCGCTCAGACAAACTTCCCTCTAGGGGAGGCCGTACAAAAACTGGCACACCATCTCGAAAGATTGACCTTGGGGCTGCTGCGTCATTTGGCAGAGACACCACAGTATCACCATCACAGGTATTGATAATTGTCCCCATTGTTTCGTCTTTGGTCTCGTTACTTGCTCACAAAAATGAGTCCTTTTCTTATGTTCCCATCAATTGAGTTCAATGAATACAGCAGAGTATATGTTACTAGCGTTGACAAAATAAAATTGATGTTGTTCTTTTCAGAAGACAAGCCCAGTGAAGCAGGGGTCTATTGGCACACCAGCAGTGACAGAGGATGATCTGCTGGGTGGGGTGTCTGCTGGGCCGAGTCCCCTTTCTTCCCCCAGTAAAGCTCAAGTTGTAGAGGACGATGACTTTGACCCACGTGCCAGTGAGGCCCCATCCCAAGATGAGTTCCAAGAATTCACGAGTGCATCCGGAAAGCAAGCATCAACACCTGGGTATAGTTGTTACACTTGGTGATAATGAAATGCACCACCTTTTTTCAACTTCACAGGTGTGGCTTGAAGGATTTGGGACATGTGATGTGTAACTTGAAGGAAGGAGCCAACTGAAATACTTATAAAAGGAGCATGGTCCACCCAAAACTTAGAAGTTAAGCCTGCCCATGACCTATGCAGTCAATTTAGAGCTGGGAAGTGATAAGCACTCAGTTGTAGTGATTATTTAATTTGCATTCAGACCCTGATACTTCATTTTGCCCCTTAAATTATTTCTTGGTGTAAGTAATTATCAACTTAGAGTGTAGTTTTAACTTAGGAACAAAGGATGGGACTTTCTTTCTCAGACGAAAGGTAATATATTTTGCACCATATTTTACCTTATAATGCTGCTCAGACATTTTTATTGTAAGGGTGAAGTGTCATTCATGTCAGATTTTTATGTAATTTATTTACTTGTTTTTATTTTATGATTATGGTGGTTTCTCAATTCTGTAACTTCATGTTCTTCTTCCCTTTGTCCTTTGATAAAAAGTTTTGTGTGTGTAAAATCATCACACCATACGCACCATCAGCCTCATTCTCCCCTACCCCTTCTTTCCGCCACCACTATTTCCTCTAGCAGTTTACCAGGTTAATTCTATATCAGCTTTTTATGAGGTGCATTTTTAAATTTTACTCTCGAATTTTGTGTGAAATAATGCATTTCTGTTACTCAATTTGGAATTTTCCAAATGGGTAGTAAAGTATAATGGAATTGATAAATAAGCTCTCTGGAGCATGAAACCTAACTTCTAAGGGCTGGGGGCAGTTCCTTTCTCTGTACTATCTGTGGTTTCCCATATAACTGGTGGTACCTTGGAAATCATACTTACGTGGGCGTGTCTTGATTTTCCACTTAAATTGACCTCTCAGCAGCTGATAATCCTACCCTATAACCTAATAGTACAAATAATAACCTCATTTGGACATTTACCAGTTTTTTCTCTTCTGCAGCATGAATAACACAAAATAATGCCTAAAATTATTAAGCAATGAGCATGGAGATCTGTGTAATATGATTTTGAATACACACAGGTTACGTGTTTTTTCCTCGAGTTTTTTTTTAATTACTCATTGGCTTTGTCGAAACATCTGACATTCAAGAAGCCTTTAATAATCCTCAAACCAAAACGAAACCAGTATGAAGCATAGTTGGTTGCATATGAAGTTATCATAGTATTTTTTTTCAGGGCTGGGGATGATTTTGCTGATTTCACCAGTGCATTCAATGAAGGGAATAACAATCTATCATCACTTGAAGGAAATAATAAGCTGAACTTGCAGCAATCCCAAAATAAGCAGAACAATAGCATCATAATTGGTAATTATATACTAGTTGTATTTGTGTGTATAATATATTTCCTTTTTATTTTGTTTAGCATTTATTCAGTAAGTCACCATGTTTGTTAAGAATTCTCTAGTTTTCTTAAGTTGGCCAAAAGCTATTGGGTAACAAGAGAAGGCACTGAAAAGAGTATTTACAAATAAATATTGTGGTAAAGTTGGTGTTGTTCAAGTTTCTGTTGAGTATTATTCTTTTATTCATTAAAGAGTGAGAATATTGTAAGAAGTAGGTAAGGGAATGATGGAATTCTGGCCCCTTTTTTATACATTGCAAGTAAAATATTCCATTGTAAAAATAAAACATTCCTTGCCAGAAATATCTTCAGGAGATTTGTACTGTGACCACATCAATGATTCCCCAAAACTTTTCCATTTCTGAGTAATTTTTTTTACTAAAAAAAAGTCCTTATTAGACAAATTGACTCTCTCCCTTCTGAAATGTTTTCATAGGAAAGAGAAAGAGCAGACTATTTTTCTCTTTAAAAATTAGGGGGCCTCTTTAATTTAACACAGATTCCTTATTTATCATGCAGTCATGAAAATATCAAAAGTTTGCAGGTTGGATAAATGAATTTTAATACTTTTTATTTTGATAATTCCCTTAACATATAAAGAAGATTCCCAAGACAAATGTGCCATTTGGTAATTTAGTTTTTTATGGAGACAATGATAGTCCTTAAAAATATCCTTGGTTAAAGTTTTCACATTTTTATTATATAATTTCAACTATCACTCCGTGCTAAAGAAGCAATTATTAGAAACAATTTTTACACATGCCAGTACTGATTTTTTTCTCTTTGCTTGAAATTCACTGACATAGGTGGAGTTTCTTTATGAAGTTCATTAGACTATTTGTTGTTACAAATTTTAGTTTTCTTATTTCAACTCTAGTAGTACCCCATTAGAACATCTTTATCTGCTTCATTGGAAACTATAAATCTGAATGCATATCCCAAGTTTGGTAATTATCATGCACCGTGACATGGCCCTAACCCTGTGATAGAGATGCCTGTAGTATTTGTTGCTTCAGACTAGTATTTCGCACAATTTCTGTGTTGCTAATGTGTGAATGGTTTTTAGGTGGAAGTCAGTCTAACACGGACCTCCTGATGGGGCTGAACTCTTATTCCCAAGAATCACTTGTCCTTCCACAGTCTAACCCAGTATCCCTGACGGATAGTAGTCTTCCCCCTATCACTGGTAAGCTATCACAGTTTTAGAAAGTAGAAATGCTAATTACTATTCCTCTTCCCTTGCCAGCACAATTGGTTTCATAGAAATAGAGTGCTATGTTCAAAATTTCTCTAAACAGTATCAGGCTTTTATGTATTGCTTAGTTGGGCTTTGTATGTGCACGTCTGAGTGACAAACAGCCTTTAGGAACGTTGTTTGTTACGAGGAATGGCTTCTCCTTGCTGCTCACTCAGTTACGTGAGTAGATTTTTCACTGTCAACTTGCAGCTGATGGTGTGGAGAAGAAACCTATGGAATCTGGTGGCCTTGTGATGGGCTCGACCCTTGAAGATGATGTGATGGATTTGTTACCCATTCTAAGGCGTGGAGGAAGCAGAGATGCATGGAACCATCTCCAGGAACTTCGCAGTCGACTGCTACCCCATCCTGAGGAGACTGAAGATGACTGGCTGATAAAGCGACTTCATTACCGCAGGGTGGTTGAAGCTCTTGTGGAGGGCATTTGCAACGGAGGAGCCCACTTGTTGTGTGGACATCCCAGGCTCATCCAGGAGTTCTTAATAGTCCAGGGATATGCAGAGGAAAGTCTGCCATCACTTGCAGAAGGTCTGAAGGCATGTTCAGTGGAGGAAGGAGGCAGCAAATGCTCGGAAAAGGCATCCTATTTGATTGAACTGATTCAAAAAGTATTCCATGGCCCTGCGGTTTTTGATGCACTCCTCAATCACACTGTAAAAACTTGTGTTGGTTCAGATGAGAATCAGAGTTCTGAATTTAGTGAGCGAGATCAAGATTGGGGCAAATTTGTGCATTTAATTGTCTCCTTGCCATCATTAGTTGCAAATCACATGCAGACAGACTTGCCCTTAGAGTTCACACCCAGCTCTTACTGCTCCATGCTTTGCCACACCATTGCTCGTCTCTTTGATGAGTTGGTTGAGGTGAAGGTGGGCCTATGCCACTATCATTTAGCAAAAGTGTTGGGCAAGATCGCAATGCACTATCGAGAGTTTTTGGGCATTGAAAAACTAATACTCCATTTCATATGTTTGTGTCATAAAGACCCAAGGGCCCAGTCTTTGATACCTACTCTCATGAAAGAGGTTGAACCGCATTGCATCCAAGCTCTAGCTGATGTTATTTTGTCTCTCTCTGCATCCCCAAAGGAAGTTATTTTGATTTTAGGAGATGAATGCAGGCATAACGAGAACTGGCATAGTGTTTTGTGCTCCAGAATACCTCTTATGTCGTATAGAGGGAAAATGGGATGGTCGTTAAGTGATGAAAAGGTGCTTCACAACTTGGTGGGATACCTTGGTGGTGGCCCAGGAGGTGGCAGCAGGCTAATGGAGTTGTTAAAAGATCTTGTTGATGTATGGAGTGACTCCAGTAGCTGTAAACACTCCAATGCGAAGCAACAACGTTGGGTAACTGCATGCATGGTGGCCTGCTGCTCACGGCTCAGTGCTCACATATCTTGGAAGGAGAAATTGAATAAAGGCAGTATTAAAGATGAGATACGTTTGAAATTAATTGGATGGGAAAATGAGGATATGAAGGACTATGAGCTTGCTATTGATAAGAATTTCAGTGAAGTACTTTCAAAGATGTTCCGAGGAGTCATGTGCCATTTAGAGTCTTTGAATCCTCACATACGACTGATGGGGATGGTTGCAGCTGAGAAAGTTACTGAAACTTTTAGTGGTAAGATGGAAGAGGCAAGTCAGATGGCAAATACTGATGCCAAGTCCCTCATTCCAAACTTTGAGTATGATGAAAAAGAAGAACTTGCAGTGAGCCTGAAACGTCTGTATGAAATGGATTTCTTTGAGAAGGAAGTGGATAGTGATTACTCACACATTGATATCTGGTTTTCAAGTGGTGAATTTAAGGAAATATCAAAAAATGCAGACGGGGTAGTAATCGCTACTGAAGGTGAGGTGTTATCACCTCCTGGAATGGTATTTAAAGATGAGAATGACTGTATTGACATGGATAGTGATGATGAATTTGAGCCTTATGACATGTCAATGGATGTATCAGAATCTAAAGATTACTATCCTTTAACTTTACATGATTTACTTGAAGTGTTGTCAGAGGGCCCCTCTAGTGGGGAGGGGAAGAATGAACTGGAAGTACGGAATAGGTATTATGCATACTTAGAAGTTTGCCCTGAAGTAGTGAGACAGCAGCTTGCTTCGTATGATGCTTCACTTGCTGAAGGGCTTCTCCTATCTATTTTCCACGCGACCAGTGTACAGAATGCATGCTTCTCTGAAAGGCAAATCTCTTCGCTTATTATCAAATCATTCTCTGCTATTGTTGCTGCACACCCCATCACAGGTTCTAGAATCCTTTGCCAGAGAGTTTTTTCATGTAATGCTTCAGTCAGAAATCGACTGAATGCATTATTAGCCCTTGTGGAGGCAGCAAGGGAATTAAGTGGCTTCTCAAAACCGCTTGAGAAATTTAATAGTTCTGGTGTGTCTGACAGTGTGTTTAGACTTGAGGAGAAAAAGTGGGACTTGGTTGTAAACAAGCGTATTGAATCTAAGTCTCGTCGGTGGGGGTCGTGTGTTCCTGGGAGAAATAGAATTCATACAGAAGTGAACAAATTTCTTCCAGTGGCTGGATATTTTTTGTTTCCTCTTTTGCTGCCCGAAGGAAAGGAGGCGCAAAAGATGTTGAAAAATGTTTTGAAGAAATGTGGGGAAGGGACGGATGATGTATTTGTTTCTCATCTGATGACTTCAGTGGGCTCCTTAGCTATCATGTCCACAGGCTCTCCACCAGCCATAAGTGGTCGTATCGCTGGAGTAGTACTGGAGGCTGCTAG
Source organism: Calopteryx splendens (assembly GCA_002093875.1). Classification (NCBI taxonomy): domain Eukaryota; kingdom Metazoa; phylum Arthropoda; class Insecta; order Odonata; family Calopterygidae; genus Calopteryx; species Calopteryx splendens. Next base: position 17,767 of record LYUA01001710.1, on the reverse strand, counting down.
CCTTGCGTTGCTTAATCAGGAAGCGAGTGTCAGGCGTGTGGCTGCTAGGGCAGTAGGTGCAGCCGTAGCAAGTGGGGCTCCCAATCCCAAACTTGCCCTTCTGCATGATGCTGCTGGCAGTGGTGATGGCATACCATCTACCGAAGGCCTAAGGAAACTCACGGAATGCATGAACCTGCTCATGCAAATGAGTGTAAATGATAATGATGATGAATGTCGAATTCTCGCTGCACAAGTTATATCATATGTGAATTCTTGCATGACTGTTGACATGTAGTGAGTAATTTACATGAAGCCAAAGATTTAAAGTTATTAATTACCCATCTTGAAAAGGAACAAGAATTTGCTGTATTAAGTGCTGTTAATTTTTGGAGTGCATTTTTTTGATGTCAAGACAAACCATATGTTTTGTGCCAAAATTACTCTTTACTATTTTAAATTCCCATCTTGTTCATAAAAAATTAATCATTTCATCTCAGTTTCACTATTTGTTTGAATTGCTTAAGTTGTAAGTCAATTCCAAGAATGACCATTGAAATAATTACTGCTTTGTGACAAGGTTTTTGTATTATTTCAATTATAGTTCTGCCGTGATAGAAACTTATTCTTAAGAAAGCAAGTGGTCGAGAATTTTGATTCATGTATAAAAAATTGTCATTTTCAGAAATTTAGTTTTTTTTTAAATAGGAGAAAGTACCTATAATCAGAGATAAATTTAATCTACATATTACAGAAATTATATGTTTGATTGATTCAAGTTCATAATTAATGCATGTAATAAGAAAGTTTTTCAAATATGATTATTTTTAATAGAAACAGCAAAATCTTTAAGTAAAGAATGTAGCTAGCCTGCTTATCACATCAAAGAGAGAAGTACTGTATTTTGCTATATGTATAGTAATAATAATAATAACAACTTTTATTGGCCTGGAGGGGCTGGAGAACAGCCATATATAGGCTTTGTCATGTACATACATTCTAATATCAAGCATTGACTAATATAGAGTTGTGGATGGCATCATGGCTTCAGTACTAAACTCTTGCACATTTTATAGGAAAAATGCTTTTCTCCATTGCCCAAATAAAATGTTTTAGTTTATTAATTATGAACACTGTTGAGTGGCATTTGGAGGAATGTCTCTTCTAATGTGATATCATAAATGTATAATTATTACTATATATGGACAGTTTCTGACTTAGCTTAAGGAAGGTATTTGAAGGATGGAAATTTCCATCTAAATTTTTAATGATTAAATGTTCTTAAATGATGATTTGTTTACATTTGGGCATGTTATTTTTTAATAAATCTAATAATCTTTTTGAAGTCAAATTTTTAAATGAAGTAAGATAACTGCTGTGCTTTATTTTCTAGAAATACATAATAAAATATAAAAAATGTAGTTTTATTCTCATACCATATTTACTATCGTCTCGGAGAGAAAACATGAAGAGGCATATATTTTTTAAGGTTATCCCCTGCAACTGTTGTGACATTTTTATGTGCTTTCCTTTTTATAATGAGCATGTCATGCTACATGCTTTCTTGGGTGATTAACTTTTACAAGCTTTTTCTATGTATGCTATTAAGTTGGCCCGGTCTTCTGCCTTTTTCAAGCCTGGAAATACCATTTTAGTACCAGGAATGTACTTCTTTGGATCTTGTAGGTATACATCAAGTGTGTCTGCATTCCAAGTAATCCCTTTACTTTTGTTAGCATCAGTGTATGTGTACCCAGATGCTTGACCAGTCTTTCGGCCAAAGACACCATTTAAATTTGGTCCATTTAAATGTTTTCCTCCCTTATCTATAGTATGACACACTCCACACTTCTGCATAAAAATTTTCTTTCCCTTCTCTATGTCACCCATCTTCGTATCATCCTGTATGAAAAATCACTTATAAGAAAATTTTCTCTTCTAATTTAAGGGTCAGACTTTTGAAATGTCTAAAACTTACTGTCAATGTAGGTGGTTCTAGTCCACATTTACAAAATTTATCAATGGCTTAAGCAAATCAACTAGCTGCAAACCGAAGGCTACAGTTTTAAGATTTGATGATTTGTCTCACAGTTGCCATAGATTTGTGGATATGAGCTTTGTTGTGTGTGTCTCATTGTTGTTTTAAGTTTGTTTACAAACAAATATCTTTTATAGATAGTTAAATTATTGTTAATAATTTGAAATCTCCAATTAATTGAGGTAATTGATATTTTGATTCTGCAAATTAAATATCACACTGCAAGTTATTAAAATATTTATTTAATTTTTTTAGAATTAAATATAATTTTTAATGGTGTAACTACCATATTACTATATAAAACATCTAAGTTTAGTTTAATTATTCAATATAAAAACTGTACCTTAGATCGTTTAACACTTTAGGTTTAACAATAGGTTTGGGAATACCTAATATGACCAATGGACTTTACAGTTAATAGTATGACCAAGAGTGTCAATTTAACTATTCAACAGTTCATTTCAACATGCATTTATGTATGTGTCAAGTAAGAATCTACTTCATATTGGTGTGAGTTCACCTCCTGTTGGTTAGTGACAGTTTGGCTGTAGTCTCCTCTTTACTATTGTGATCAGTGCTCAAGGGTCCCAGTGGCTAAGGTCAACAAAGAAATCACTTAAAATTTACTTAATTCAAAAGAGATCTTACAGTGATCATAATTCTATAAGTCCATCCCATTTAAATGTAGTACATATTTGTTTTTAGATATGTAACTGGGAACCAATTGGGGACACAGCTTGTTGCCTGTATTCTCTCTTGATCCATTTTTTCTTCAATTGGTAATGATAAAAGTTAAAAAAAATTACCCTGGCTGGTACAAGCCATACCATTGCCATCATTATTCTCCATTGCCATTATTATGTAAAGTATAGCAAAACCCCATGAGACTTATTCAGCATATAAATCCTCAATTCTCTCTCTGCCTGTCTAAAAAGTAGCCTCATGTTCAAGATTGAGCTGCCAGAAATCTTGGCACAAAACTATTTCTTAATCTTATGTTTCACTTTCATTCTTTCAAAATTTATTTTTTTTAATGTTAATTATCAAACAAATTTCTCATTGGAATATATAAGCATTGAAAATTTAATTTAAAGAAAACCAAAATGATCTTATATCGGAAAACCACTTATTTAATCCAATGTCATAAAAAATGTTTAAAAAACTAGTACTATTTTGTATTTATTGCGTAAAAGTCAAACTTTTTTTGCATTACTTTATTATTTTATTATACTTTATTAATTTAATATTTCTGTCAAGATTTTAAATGGATGTTTACTACTTATATGCTTTAAGAATTGTTTGAATAATTTAAATCCAAGACATTTTATGGGTATTTATAGAATGGAATCGATATTTTTCAATTACTTTCTTAATTGCAATCTTGTTGGTTTTAACTCACAGTAGAACGAAAGAGAAATCTTTTCATATTTTTACACATTGCCATCCAGAGGCTATTCTGCTGAATAGCTTTTTTATTTAACCAACTTATGTTTGATCATTGCTAGGTACAAAACTGAGGCACCAGGTCAACATACCATTTCCTTAAACTGCACGGTTCTTTCACATATGCTTGATAATGGAAACCCTACTTTTCCATGCAATTTTAGTTTTTTTGTCAACTAGGAATTCATTAGAGTAGCCATTCTTGAATATTTGCTCGAGGACCCATTTTTAGTCTTCAAAGATATTGGGCATCCAGCAGATCTACTGCATTTCTTTGAGTGATATTTCAATGTTGATATTTATTTAGATAAAAATATAACAATTTTTTTAAATTTGTTGCGGCGTCACTATAAACAGGGTGACCATTCAACCATAAAACTATTGTTTAGTCATGAATTCTGTGTGCAAACCAGTAATGACCATTCTCTTGCCTTGGATTATTTTGTTTTTTGAGTTTGCAAAAGTATTAGTTTTATTTTTTTCTACAAACATGCTGTGGAGCAGTCCTCGGAAAGTTATGCAATGTGCTGTTTCAAGTGTGGTAATTTAGCTTATTTTGAGTTTTCATCATACCCAAGTGAAATTTTTTGATACAGGACATGCTAAGATTTCTTATCACTATTTCATAGATGTATATTACTTCAGATTTTATATTACTGATCTTTGTGGTAAGGCTCAGAGGTGATCACAACATGTTGGGGTATCTCTGGTGGCAGCATTCATCAATATTACATTGTTGCTGCAGTATTTTTACCTTGGAATCTTTTTTTCCTGATATTGAATTCTTTCCCTTCATCTTCATTGGCTCTTTTTGCATAATTCCAGAAAAGGTCATAAATGATTGATAAACGTACCTTTATCCCAGTCTTGAAATCCCTGTAGAGTTAACTCTAAAAAAAACAATGAAAATTAAATTATGGGATATTAAGTATTGTACAAGCTTCAATATGATATTTTTATTTATTTCTTCCCATATGCATATCAAAATGTTCACATGCCAAAGTTAAGGTCCATGTACTTTTGTTTCTTACCAAATAATTAAGTTTACCATTGGTAACCATACCAAATAGTTATGTTTACCATTATATTTATGGTAACCCCCCTTTATTTATAAGTTCTGGAAAGATAAGAAAACAGTTTTAGATTCGTGAAAATAAGGCATTTGCTCATTGGATCACAAATGTAAAATTGAAGAAACAGAAGCCAGAACTAATCTTTTCTATGAATAATGCCTAAAAATAGTGACTGAAAAGCTTATGGTCTTAAGTAAATCCCTTACGACTATTCCCAAATCCTCATCTCTTTTCATTGGTGCCTACACCCCCTGTCGTTCACTGCTTGGCAGCTTACAATGTACATGGTATGTGTAATTTCACCATGAAGAAATGCACGATAGAAATGGCAGTGCCCTTTTTTCACTCCTTTTGATCAACTAAACTCCTTGCACTAAGTTGTCATACATTTCATTAATGTTTATTGTAAACACATGTTGAGATTCTGGTTATGAATTAAGAGGTGTGTTCAGTAGTATTCTTTAAGTCGTATGGCATATGTGCATTTTTTCATTGAGACAACTCATCATTTATGTTAGGTACCATGTGTTCCATTATTCAGTTGAACATTGATAAGGAATAAATTGAGCACTTTTACTCAAGAAGTTATTGTGTTAAATAGCTGACTTTAATGTTAAAACAAAAATACCTTAGATTTTATCGTGGTTAATTCGGTAAATGTCTTTGCTCAATAAGATGCTTTGTCATGAGGCGAATCAAATAAGGAGCAGTTTGTCAGCCCCATGTATGCACAAGATCTTTTCTTGTCATTTTCAGTCGTTAAATCAATATATGACATTAGTTGATGTTTTCCATGGTCACAGTGGTTCCCATTGATGATGTGGTATGACCACACCTTCAATGGAGGGAATGATGGTAAAAAAAACATTTTTTTACAACATGACAAAAGGAAGACAAAATGCTCAATTAAAAGGTAACTGGGGATGCTAAAAAAAAACAATTACTTCACTGTTGGTGTTTGCCTTATGTTGCTGGGTATAGTGTTAAAATGATTAATTACAATTAAAGTGAAGTAAAGTGAGTTTTCGGTAAGTTGTGATTCAATAATAGGGATTATTAATATTAACAGTAATACTCCTGTTGGTAGTTATGCAATTGGAAGAGAAAGGAAAGGGAAGAGGGTAAAGAAAACAAAGAAATGAAGGAGAAAAAGGAATCAGAGGGGTGTAAATGATGACTGACGTGGCGGCAAATGGAGGGAAGTGAACAGGAAAGAATATCTACCTTTCACCACTGCATGATCACCATTGTTAATAAAAACAGTATGATGCATTTGCACTATCAGTTATCATGTATTTTATTTTCCAGGAATGCATAATGGCCACAATTCATTGGCCCATGGTGCTCCTATACTTCAGCCAAATCAAGGTTCATTTCCTAATGTTGGACCTCAGCAGTCACCATCTCTCACCGGAAATAAAATGGTAAGTAGTGTACATTTATTTCACTGCTTGAAAATGGTAGTCATTATATTCATACTGGGTATGTTATGTTCAGTACTGGTGTACCGTTTTGTATTTACAAACACCTTTGATTGCACTCCCAGTCCAGCGAAGTATTGGATGAGAAATTAAAGTTATAATTTTGTTTATTTAAAATTAAATTAAGGCAGGGCATTGTGAATAGGCCAGAATTTTGCTTTGTGAGTTTAATGTAGTGGAGCAATGAGGTGGTGCGTGGCCGAATTCCATCTTCCTATCAATCCCCCAAACTCAGGCAAATCTTTTTTCACTCTGGGTTTTTCTTTTTATTTCCGTCGTGGCTATTCTGCCCTACCAGCCCTATAATCTTGGGTGCTGCAACAATCCCTGGAAATCAATATATCAAATTGTGGACTGTGCTGCATTCCATCAATTGAAGAGTTAAGTCCATTAAGGATAAGGCCTTCCCTTGTAATAAATTAGTGGAGTAAGACTCAACCTGTGGAAATTTTTAATATTCATCTTGCAAATTAAAATTGTAATGAAAGCAGAAATGCAGATGGTAGGTAATATTTAATGATTAAAAATATGACACAAAAAGATCCCCTATGTGGCAAGACATCTTTAAATGCTAATTTAAGGGTGAAAGAGTTAAAACTTCTTTGTTTTTGCATTAACATGTTCAACCCAGCTGGGACACAATTGGTATTGCTACAGGGAGGCATGACCCACTGGTGAGTCAACGACATTGGTCTCAATCGCAGCATGACTCAGCAGCGGGTCACGTCATCCTTAGATTTATGTGTGTTCTTTGAAAGGAGCTGTTGGTTTATATTTTCATAAAAAATTATTATAAAATTTATAATTATTACAACCCTGCCCGATGCATACAATTTTTTGCTCCCATGTCATCTCTGAGGCATGTTATAGAATTTGTATGCCATGGTGAATTTATTAATATATACAGCATTCTCAATGTATGCCAAGATGTGCACCATGCTCATGGTGCCTATCAGACTTGTGCATCACTGATGTCTGCTGCTAAAAATCATTAATGCATATTTTATTCATACTCTAAAAATCATGTTAAGTGAGGTAAAAATTATACTTGGGCATGATGTGGTATTAAGAGTTTGTACTTAAATGAAACATACTTTTACTTCTCCTCTTAAAAAATAAAAATTACTACAACAGGATCACTATACAAATGTTGAAATAAATCACTTGAATACTTTGTATACCTGTTGACGGCTAAGTAATCAAAAAACATGTCATAAATTTTATTTTTAAGTATAGAAGGGTGAGTGTTTCATTTGAGTAGAAACATTTATTTCTTGTCAAGACTTGTAGAATTTTATTACTATGCAAATGGTCCGCCAATGATACTAAGTAAATTATTCTAGATTCAGTACTTACTGCCAATCTCCAAATGGTATTTTAATTTTCATCCTCACATTCCCATTCAGAACCTGATTTATCATTGGATTCCTCTCCAGCCTTCCACTCTGTGTCCTCTTTGTCCGAGTATTCCCGCAAACAACATCCTCGGGGACATTCAAAGCAGGAGAATATATAGAATATAAGTTGCACTTGTTCAATGATGTGTACCATCATTTGCCATTTTATAACTTGAACAAATTTAAAAATTACATTTAGATAGTTTTATTCTAACTTGATCAATGAGTTAAAACTTGAAAATATTTGTAAGAGAACATCATCCCTGAAAAAAGTTTACAATGACATGTATCCATGAGTTATACAGAAATAATAATTCTGAGTTTCCAAATTCCAAAGCTCCATTTATTTAGGTTGGATTTTGATGTGGGTGTGGTTTTTCTTATGGCTCCAATGTTATACTGGTTCTGAGTTTCAAACGTCTCCCAAATGGAAAAAAATACCATGCAAAAATTCAATCCAATACTGTATTCAGTTGTTTCTTTCCTAGGCGGCAGTATTAATTATTTATTTGATGTTTTGGTATTTCAACAGGTAGGAAGCACATGGACAAACTCAGGTGGTTTAGATATAAATATTGATAATCTGTCCATTGGTGGACGAGGAGGCATTGGTAACACTTTGAGTACCCCAATGAACCAAATGGTGTCAGGGGGTCCTAGTATTCCTCGTTCCAATCAATTACCTGCTACAGCTGGTTTTCCAGTTGCTCCAGTGGGGTCTGGACCTTATCCAGGTGAGTGTTTCAATAAAATTGCTAGGAAACCATGACATTAAGTTGTAAGATGGTGAAATGGTTGTATATACAAATGTATGGGCAACGTTGTAAAGTTATTTTTTGTGTAATCATAAAGTTAAAGAGAAAATATTTGATTTTATGGAGTGTTTCTAATGGCAAGGGGTCGTGAAGGGAAGGTGTGTTCTTACCAACCGTAGTAATCAACTCCAAAGGTTGGGTTGATAGGTGAGAGTAGGGCTCAGCCAATACTAAGCCCAATGGCATCACACATGCCATTTTCAATTCAGGGGAGGGGAGGTTGGGGAGCCAGTTCCTTTCCATGTACCACCTGTGACTTCCCAGGAAGATCTGGAACCCAAAAAATCAATCATTTTTTCTTTTTCTTACAACAATGATTAAATCAACAATTTCATGCGTATTGCTCAAAATAAAACCATATCAAACAGTGCATCTAACTTATGTAGTTGATATTGTTAAAATACTTGTACAAATATTGTATTATAATTTTTGTGCACACACTTAGACACAAAAACCTAAGCAATTCAGCTAAATTAATCACATTTAAGTAAATTAAAAATTCTTAACTGGGTTGAGAATTTACTGGCAGAGTTTTTGATGGATGACCAAACCGTTTTGATGCACAGGCAGCCAGCTGGAAGCTTAGTCGTGTCCAACCTCATATTGAATTTAGTAAGAAAAAGTAATGTGTAACAGCTTCTTCCAGACTTAATACAAACCTAGCTTGGATCCTCCATTACACCATTATTCATGTTTGATTCAATTTCAAAATAATTCACCTAAAAATCCATTTGTGTATTATCTTGTAGAAGCACAACCGTTAGTCTATTTTTGTGGGTAGTCCCTCTGTTTAGCACTCTCAATAGCTAAAGGTTCTCTATTAAATACTTGTTAATTAATGCACATTATGTATAGAACAGTTTTCAATACTGCATTTGTATTTCTTTTTCATGTGTGTTGTGCAGTGATCACACATCAGATGATGTTGATTTGCATGTCTGTTTGATGTTGACCAAATAATTTTGCTTGCTATTGTTCAATGGCTCCCATATTTTTTCAGTCCCAGAAAGGGAAAAAAACATCATCTTAGATTTGTGTTCATATGGTGAATATCATTTCAATGAAGTAAATATTAGGTGCTTTCAAAAAGTAAGAACTGTTTTTGTATAAAAAAACTTACGCTATGATATTTTTATTTGAATTTATTTTTTAATGAAAGAGCAGGTCGTAAGCTTTTTTTCGACATAATTTCCACCATTGTTGAGGTATTTGCTGTGTATGGAGACAAGTTAGTTTATTCCCTCTTCAGAGAACGTCACCGCCAAATATGACAAACAATCCCTCTTGAATGATGAGCCCTCTTGAAATTTTGGGAAATTCATCAATTAGTTAGGAAATCGTGAAATGCTGATTCTCATCGATTTTCCTGACCAAATCTTCTTTGGCAACAGAAGGCCTCCCGCTCCTTGGTTTATCATGTACATTCATTTGACCTTCGTTGAACTGTCTTACCCATTTCATAACCATTCAATCACTCATTGCACTTTCAAGATAAATATCTATGATCTGCCGATGAATATCAATGGGTCGAGTTTTCTTGCAATAAGAAATCAGAAAGCAGACCGTATGTCACTATCCGTGGGTTCTTCTGTTGACTTAAAAACATTACAAAAAATCGAAACATATATTGAAAAGTGCCTCAGCAATCGGGGATATGATACTGAAAATAGTTTAAGGTATACTCTTTCATGTAAAAATGAGTCCAAACAAAAATACTGTGTGAAGTTTTTTATACAAATACTGTACTTACCTTTTGAGCGTGCCATGTATCATCATCTGATAAAAATTAGTGCAACACACATCAGTGTCAGATGTGTGTATTTTGCACTCTTTTCATTATCCATAATTTCCAACTTGTTTCATAGTTCCCACATCAAAGATATATTACTAGGCGAAGTGATGCTGAAAAGTGATCACTAGGCGAAGTGATGCTGAACTTTCATGTCCAATGCCCCCTCTTCTCCTTCCCCATTCAAATGCTTGGCCTGTGTTCAGTCATGCTGAATCATTGTTGCTCATTGGTTTTGTTGGGTGAAACCCCATTCATGTGTCCAGTTCCCGGGAGACACATTTCGGTAGTTGATGGCCAGGGACTTGTTTTTCAAAATCTACAAGGCAATTTACAAGTCCTTGTTATTTATTCATGCAAAACCTTGTAATGAAAATGATTCTGCTACACCATTTATAGCATCTACTCTCCAGGGTGCATGTGATTTAGGATGTTCACAACTGCTTTTAATAATGTTTATAGGACTTTTAACAATGTAGAGAAACAGGACTGTGGTTGTCAGTTAAATAAATACCTAGTCAAAATGGGTTTAACAAGTCGCCAGGTATTATGGCTCCTACTATGAGGTTACTTTGTGGTTTTCAAATTGTCATGGGAAACCTTTTACCTTTTAAGATTGCCTCTATCATAGTTACTTGTATGGTTTCTGAAAAAGGGTATTAATTCAGGGTAGCTAGCTACTGGGAAAAGCTGAGACAGTTGTGGATTTTTTTTAAGGGGCATAAAAAATTATTTCTCAATGTATTTTGCAGACTTTTTCCATTGTGAACCAGGAAAGCTTTAAAAAATTATTACCTATCTTTTGGAGAGAATGTCCATATAAAGTGTAAAAACATTGTTGAACTAGATAATACAATAATAATAATAACCTTTTCTATAGGGCATACTATGTATCATTTATCTTCATTAAAATTCTAAATTTATCTTTGTGAATCATTATTTTTTTCTTAGTTCAGATAGTGGATAAATGAAGATTATATTTGGAAGCTATTTAAAATTCCTGCTCTCGGGATCGTATTCTGTAACTCGTATCACTGGTGATGAAAGCCCTGCTGCTGCTGTACTGTAATAACTGCTCCCTGTAATAACCCTTGAAATATAGCATCACAGAAAGCCTGTGGCTGCTGGTCTTGTATCGGTGTCCCTGAAGATACGTTTTTTCATAAACTAATAATGTATTTACTTGTGTTTTAGAGTTGTTATTCCCGTTCACTATGAGTATATTTTCCTTTGCTCCTTTGCAGAGAAGAAAATTGTCACCATTATCTCATTTTATTAAACTGTAGAATATTCTTTGTTGATTTCGCCATAGATTAATACATGCCATAGAATATTATCCCTTACTTACTCGAGCTCTATCCTGATTTCAGATGTTTAGGAACAAGGATATGACCTTGTTTACAAATCCAATCATCAGTTTGTCATTGATAATCTTAAATCTCTTTCTCAATTTCTTAATCTCAGTGCATCTGGAAGATATGCTTACACTGCAATAGAAAAGCTTTTCTATCCAACTGAAACCTCAACAGCTATAGTATGAAGCTCAATATATATTATTCCTGATGTAATTATTTGTGAATAGATGTGGATTTTGGTTTTATTTTATGTATCATTTATTTTCAAACTATTTAGCCATTATGTGCATTTTGCTTGATTTGCCCTTCTTGTTCATGTAGCCTAGCAGGAATCAGGTTGCCCTAACATAAAGATTTTCATTTACATCACCACACATCACTCATCAGTGCAGTGAGGAAAATTCACCACCTGGTTACAGAATCACTGTAACTGGTGGTGGGTGATGTTTTTCAATGATGTTCATCACCAGTGGGACCTATCACCCAAGTTACAGAAAATGACCCCAGATTCACTTGTTATTTTCACCAAAATTTGGAATATTTTGGACAACCACAAAAATACAGAGAATTTTGTGATTGGACTATGCAGTTCACCCTGTATATTTGTAGACCTAATAAAAAAGGTAACAGATAATTACTCCTTATAGTGCCTTATGAGAAAGTGTACTTGCTATTTGAACCCCGTTGTCAAAAGCTCTAAAATTTTTTAAAAGTTCTGTAATTACTTTCCTGACAATAAAATTTGGTTTTGATATTTCTTATATCATGTAATTATGTTACTTAAAAACATAATTTATAAATAGAAGTTTGCATCAGAGATGGCATGTAATAGAGCCTAATGTGTTATGTGGTCTCATTCTGAACAGGTGCTCCCGTTGTGGGTTATGTGCCAGGCATTCCTATTGGCGTACAGCAACCCCATCCTCAGCAGCAGCAAGTGCTAGGTGTAGGGCCAGCTTTCTTCCCAAATTTCAAGTGAAAGTCTACTTAATAACTAAAATTAAAGACAATTTTATGGAGGAGTTTTCCATTGAAACGTTTGAAAAAATCAATCAATTATGGAGTGAGGTGTGTGGCTTGGAGTTCTTTATTGAAGATTATTTTTTTTACTTGCTTCTCTCTTTGAGTGCATCTGGAAGATTATGCTCACACAGCAATAGAAAAGCTCTTTTATCCAAATGAAACCTCAACAGCTATAGTATAAAGCTCAATATATTATTCCTGATGTAATTATTTGTGAATAGATGTGGATTTCGGTTTTATTTTATGTATCATTTATTTTCATACTATTTAGCCATTATGTGCATTTTGCTTGATTTACCCTTCTTGTTCGTGTGGTACTTGGTGACCATTATTGTTTAGTTGTTGTACATATACCAATTTAAGTCATAAATGCACAAATTTCAATGAGCTTTATTTTATATATACTCTTTCACTGGTTTATGGTGGCAAAAGTTTTGCTTTGGCATGTAATTTATTTCTCTTGGTTGTAAATATATAAATAATTTAATTTCCCATATGGCATGATTGTTAATAGAGTAAAATCTCTCATTCACCTTAATTTATGCCTAATGAATTTATAAGCTTGTATTAATCCACCTATCAGAATCAGTTTATAAGGTGTCAGTATTTTAAATTTCACTCTGGTTGTGTTCACAAATAGCTATAAGATAGCCAGCACATTAAATGTTACAATTTAATGTGGGAATCAAGAAAAATGTTGTTATATCAATTTTTATGGGTCCAATTCCTTTTTTCATTTGTATCATGGAATATCCCCATAGTATAAATATATTGTTTTCACGTTTTCATTTTCATGGAGTCTTAATGAATTTCCTTGAAGAATTTAGAACTGAGAATTGTGCATCTTCACCAACTGCCAGTCTGCTACTACTTCTTCCATTGGGGATGGGTGTTTAATTGTATCTATGTGTAGTTTGCAGATATTACAGTGTATGTGATGAAATGGTAAAGTAAGTAATTTGATGAGGGAATGATGTCAAACCTCATACCTGACTTAGTGCCTTAACACTTACAATATTTGTTTAGACCACTTCCTATATTTCGGTGGTGTAAAATGATCTGAGGAGGAATTAACTAAAGCCTAAAGCCATTAAAGAATGGTCCCTCCTTTGTGCAGCTACGCTATGTTTATGCTTCCCATTTAGTCCTTCAAACATGATTTTATAGGAAGTGGTTATTAATGAATTATGAATGGTGACCTTTTGTTGTATTTTTCTTGTGCATTATAAATAAAACATTTATTAGTATGCCATTCACTAAAGGGAATATCTCAGGTTGTAAAACCGGTTGAGTGTGAATGTAGGTAACCTAATCATAATTTGCCTGCGACATGCACTTATAGATCATGACCAATCATTTCACAAGATGTTTGCAATTTTACTTTTCCCTTTGGCAAGATTTGGGATGTGGTGCAAGTGTTTGCTATTTCTTGTGTGTAAGCATGTACATAACTATTTTTCTCCCCGCATAAGACTGAATTTCCTATTCTCCAGTGAAAAGGCATAAGTTTTAAGCGGGGGATCATCGAGCTTTGGGGAAGTTGATTAAAAAAAAGGTGTTGTACAGTTATGTGTGCTTTGTGATATTCCAAAATTTTATGAAATTTGAAAAGGGTTAGCAGTTGCTGGACCAAGAAATGTAAAAGGTAAATGTTTGATGGATATTATCAAGTACATAGTTGGAAATTGGTTAATCTACTGCTCCCTTGTCTTCTCAGTGGATGCTGGCACTAATTGTGTAATGGTGTGCTTATATGTACATCGTTACAGTGTGGGCATTTGACATAAGAGGAGTGTGATATTGTTAATTTTTGAAACTGGTTTTTAACAATAAAAGAAATCTATTCATTGACTTCAAAAATGTATTGTGTTTGTTTGCACCCAAAGATAGAATATTCCTATTCTTTAGAGTATAACTTACATTCTGCTGACTGGCTCTGCCTTCTTCATTTATTATTAATTTGCAATATGTATCATGTAACAAAGTTTGCCATGTAGAAGTTCTCTAGTCAACTTATCTGATGTTCAGGTAAAGAAATGCCCAACCTGCAGCCCAAAAAGCCCTATAAACTAGCCTGCGATTCTGTCTGGGAAACATACAGGATGGATTTAATTTCTAGGTGTTCAAAATGGATGTGAACAGTTAAGTAATGAAATGCTCTGTTGGGAAAAAATATTATGGAAAAATAATGACTGAATTTAAATGGTGTATTTTGATAGTATTTTTATCATACTAATTAAAATTGCTCTCTTAGTATGGCTCATCATTATTTGTGAAAGATCTTGCTTAGTCTACTCAAAAAAAAGAATGTAGATTACTGGTGAAGGATGTCACACATGTATGCAGTGGAACCTGTCTATGGTGACCACTGATAGTTCCTGGAAAAAGTGGTTGAACACCTTGTTTTAGTGCATTAAATGAATGGCTGATTTTTGTTAACCTTCAACAAGATTGTCCTTCCTGGTTTCATAATTATACACATCAGCCCATCTCCAATGAATCAGGATTTTCTTGACATTATACAAATCCTTTGATAACCAAACATACCAGCATGCAGCCTTCCAAGCCCTTGTTCACATTAATCAATGTGCCCTTGAGTAAAAATGACTTCCAAACGAATTAGATTTCATAAAACAGACTACAATTTCAAATGGTTACCCCCTAAACACTTATTGATGACATCCTAAAGAAACAAAAAAACTTCTAAAAGATACAAAGAGCACTATACTCATTCTAAACAAAGAACAGAAATATGTCAAACTCCCATATCACCCCAAAACCATACCCGAAAGATGCCAGAGACCCCTTACACAAATCAGGAATTTACAAAATCTCTTGCACCGAATGTAACCTCTCCTAAATTGGGCAAACGTGGAGAAACATACAAACAAGATTCAAAGAACATACAGCATAGTATAGACTAGGACACCTTGAAAAATCCACTGTGGCACAACACATTATAAAAAATAACATAATATATGTATTGACAACCTAAAACTATTAAAACGT
>LYUA01001709.1:175110-185134 GCA_002093875.1 Calopteryx splendens | reverse complement strand
CAGAAGTAGCTCACGCGGTACTTGGTACATATTGGTTGTTAGGTACCGTCCAAAACCGACCTTTATTATGTAGATAGCCTCCATAACATTTACAGCAGTGAGGGAGACATCAAAAGTATTTTTTTGTTTATAAATATACTAAGAGTTCTTTATCGTGCTCATTGAATGCTAAACGTATCCGAATACAATAGGCCCGAAGTGGAATAGTATTTGACCAGGGTTGACACGTTTTCTTGATTCTTTGGAGGTTGTTTTATGGTGCCATCCGAGAGCAGTTCGGAAAGTAGGTCGACGGACGGAGACGGACGCACGGTCAGTGGAGCCGTCCACTTACACTCGGCCGAATCGGAACGTCCTTCGGGATGTTCCGGAACACCTTATACCCATCGCGATGCAAAGTTTTTTCCGATCCGCGACTAACGACTAAACTCCGTCGGGAGAAAGGTGGCCGTTTGACACCTCTTCAACTGTAATCGTTTTAATTCCGTGGGTCACGCCGATCAGCAACGGACCCATTTGAAAGCCGAAAGAGGCTAAAATATCTCGCATTAAAGAGAAAATTAGGTAGGCATATCGAACTACAATTGGCCCAGGATTATTTAAGTAGTTAAAAGCGTATAAGATACACTCAATGTATCAGTTGTTTGTCGACTTTGTTTTTTCTTTCAGATTTTCCATAATGTCTTCCTCCCAATCAAAGTAAAAGTTATAAGCGAAAGTTTGAATTTTTTCTGTTAACATCGTGTTCATTGTTCATTTTTAACCAAAAGCGAAATTTGGGACTCCATAGCGTTCTATGATTATTTTCTTTCCACCTGGTTGCCTACTTTCTTGAAGTAGGTAAAGTAGGAAATTAATCAATAGCAGAGGCTTATTCTAGCAGAACTCTATGATTATTTTCTTCCCACCGGGTTGCCTACTTTCTTGAAGTAGGTAAATAAGGAAATTTATCAATGGCAGAGGCGCAATCGTGATTCTGGTAACAGATTTCACCATAGAATTCCCCTTTGCATGGAAATTTCTCCTCCGATTGTGTGCGAGAAATAATCTCCGATGGAATGTTTACGGTAAGAGTACCTACTCGTTATCCGAGGGGGAAAATAACGAAATTTAACACACACAATGAGGAGCATGGCACAATTTGGATGCCTCAAAAATAGTAAAAAAGTCTTTAAAAATATTGAAAATAGACGAGTGACGTTCCCACTAGTCAATTATTGGCATCAGCTTTGAAATTCACTATCGGTTATCGTCTTCGATGAGGGTGGTGTTATTGCTTAGAGTTATTTTCATTTGAATACGCGAACGAAAATAGTTTGTGCTGCTTTTATTACAATTATCTTGCCATTACGGAGAATAATTTTGGGACAGCTCGAATGAATATTTCCAGGGCGAATAATGATCAATTTACTATGTCACTTAGGTTATTAAATATTAATTCAACATAGGTACACAAATTAAGTTACGCTGCAAAAACCGAAGAGTTATATCTAATATATTTTTAGTTATTTTCATTGGCTGTGATTGAAATTCAATGAAAAATGTGAACTTAAAATCACATTTTATTTCCTAATTCTCCATTAGCCTTTGTTAATCAAATGCGTAGACAAATCCGACTTATTAATTACGTAGAGAAGATGCATCGAGAGGATATGACTTTAAAGTATTTTGATAAAAAAATGGGTCATCATCAAATTTCGTCCTGAACTTGATTAATTAAATAATAAGCAATTATTTCCATCCCCTACGCAATATAAATTAAAAAGATGAATATATTGTACTGATCATGAGAGTTTATTTTTCTGCCGTTCGCTTCTCCTCGGGTAAAAAATATGAGGGATAATCAGGAAAGGAAAATTCTTTTTTTTTCTGCCGTTTTTCCCGAAAACGAAGGGTTGTATGATGCATCCACTGTCAATTGAGATTTTGATGCAATATTGTGCTTCTCGATCGAAACGCCAAGTAATACTTATTAATATTTGGGATCTAAATATGCTTGTGAAATTCAGGTACAGTGCATTTCGGCACGTGAAATGAGTTCAGTAGAATGCTGCGTGAACTCATCGCCCGTGATTGTGATAAGATACGGAGTGCGAGGTAAGTTCGATTTTCAACTTCCATATTTAGATGTCCATTAAGTAGACAAGCTCACGAGCCAAACTCAGTCGCTTAGGTCTCTTCGGAAATCAACCGATTCGTTTTCATCGGCGCTGACTGCACCCGACCACGGATAACCTCGAGATTCTTGACCCTCGGATGACATCGCCTTGACTAGGCATCTTCCGGCTCGAGGATGTCTTTTTTTCTAAGCACCCAGGAGTCGAAACGCAGAACGTAAACAACCAGCAAAATAACGAATAATTTAAGTGGGTTTATTTGCTTTCTGAGAGGAAATAAGGTCAAAGCTAGGTTGCGTTACGGTCGTGCATATGGCTTACTACGGGCGGGAGTGGATGTAACTGGAGATTGAAGCCTAAGAAATAACCTTTTTCCTTTAGAGCCGAAGATGGATAATGTATTTATTAAATTATTAATAATTTAATTATTCTAATTATTATTAAATCTAGTCATCTGGGAATCTATTTATTTTATTCCATCCGAGCCGTTTAAAGTGTCAATGATTGAGTGTAGCGTCTTAATAATGTCGATCAGGATAAAAAGATTACTGTAGAGAGGAGAATGGTAGCTAAGAAGGAATGTGAATAGAAAATAATAGGCGCTTTATGGTATAGGAAATACTTTATTCCTAATTTTATTATGTATTAGTGATTTAAAAGTCGCTAATATATTTAAAAGTTATTTATATCATCAGATACTCGTCTCACCCCGTATATTAGATCGATAGTAATAGGCCAGGACTACACATGGCGGGTGATAACACCTCGCACTAAAATGACTTCCCTGGGACTTCATGACTTCCTGGCATGACTTTCCTGGGACAAAATTTCATTAAAAAATCACTTAAATGCTAATACTCTCCACTAAGTCGAGATTGAGGCCACTTCAACTATTGAATGAATAACGAAAGGATTCCGCAAGTGTCTCGATGAAGCTCGTGTAAATGGGCTCCAGGTTTTTTTTGAGTGAGCACTGCCTGAAAGTGAAGCCGCAATCAAATACTTCACGCATTCCACGTACACCGGCGAGCGCAAGGATTCTGATACATGCCGAAGACGACCAAGAGGGCAGCTCAAGGACGTTCGCGAGGACTACCGCAACGACTGCGAATCTTAACGCAAGGCCAAGAGAGCGGGCGAGGACAAGGTTCTCGGTGCTCTGAACCTATTCAGTACCGTTATCAAAACAAAAAAATTAAATAAGTCATCAATCCCGTTTCCACAGGCCGGTTCCTCTGGCGGACAACTGCCTCACGAACTTGACATTTCGTGACATATTTTTTCGGCATGGCATGACACTCAAGACTGTACGAATAATTTTCATCAGTATTAATACTCCTTCGGTATTGATTAGATAAACTAAACCTTGTAGCACAGGTCTGGAGCACTATTGCATAGTTGTAACCGTTATTAGGAAGGGAGGAGGCAACCGTCAGGTGATGTAAGTTGTGCCACTGGAAATCGTCATCGTTCATCTCACTTCTTGGAGTCTTTCAGCCCAAAGATTAGATTGATTGGCTTAAGGCCTTCATTCATTCCTATTCAATGCTAGTTCTCTTATGCCCAAGTAATCTCTCATTTCTTACTAATGTCATAATTGGACCTGTTTAGTCTTTATTTAGTCTTCCTCCCAAGACCTTCCCTTTCATCATTTTCCCCGGAAAATCTAGATTTTTTAGGAACACGATAGACAAATTAAGAACAAGAAACAATTTTCAGGCTAACTTGGTGGAATTTCTCCCTCGTGATGAGCAAGCAAGGAAAGGACATTGCAATTCCAGAGAATCAATTTATTCCACGACCGTGGTTTCGATACCGCGTAGCATCGTCAGGTGAAAATTACAAAAGTACAAGGGCTTTATGCACAAAATCCAGGCGGGGAGTAGGAAATGCATGGGAGAGGAGAGGGTGTGAGGGAAGTGAGAAGAAGTGGTGAGCCACACTTAGCCCCTCCAGGGCCGCAAACACATTCTTTCCTCTTTGATTCGACCATCATTTCTGAATCTGCCGCCTTAATATCAGTACACTTTACCTTCCTACTTAATTTTCATCGCACAGTTTTATGTGTGTGTTGTTATGCTGTGTGTCTTCTACTGACGCTGACCATTATCTATTTTTTGTCTTCCATATCTACTTTCTCATCACCTGCTCAACGTTAACGAGCATTTTCTTGAAATACCCTTCTTTCTAGGTCACTACAACGTCATCGCTAAAAGCCAACGTGCTGTGTTTTAATTTCCTCAGAGGATACGCGCTCACACTCCAGCAACGTTTCCTTTGATTTCATTTATTGCCTTCCCCATGCCGACGACGGTGAAGATGAATGGGTGAAAGTGCACATGCTTGTCTTACTTTTCCCCTGGTCTTGTTTCTTCACTGTTGATTCCAGATTTCCAGCCACATGATTTTTATACAGGTTTTGGATCACTTTCCTGTGGTTATAAAACACTCCCACGTCCTTCAGAATAGAGAGTGCTTCTCTGCTCTCCTAACGTTCGGATATGCACTATTGGAGACTTTCCCTAAATCCACGAATTTCTGTTGGAACCTTATTCTTCACTCAAAAGGGGCTGAGGGTCAAAATAGCTTTTCTTGTGCCCCTGCTTATTCTAAACCAAAATTAGTCTTCATTTATAAATTCCTTTCCTCTACTATCGTTTCCTATTTGAAGGGTCCGGATGGCATGCAATTGTAGAGTATTGCTATTTAATTGGGAAGGTTACCAACATCTAAGGTTATTTTTTCCCATGGGAAATACGTAGATAATTTTGTATACGTAGCACTTTAGGGAAGATAGGGAAAGGGAAACCTGGCGCCAATTAGGCAATGTACGTTTGTAACAACCATGGAAGGGAGGAGTGAGTGAGCGAGGATTGATTGAATGGGGGGGGATTTGTTAAAGTTTCCCGCCCTACATTATCGAACACTTTCTCCTAGTCTATAAAAAAAAAATACAAGCTATGTTGGATTTTCCTTTTATTAATGCTGTCCATAATATTTAATTCCCTGTCATCTCGTTTTCCTTCCCTGGACCTCTCCTAGTCACCCGCTGTTTTTTAACAACTTTCTTAAACGTCGCTTAGACAAGTAATCCCCTTCTACTGTGTCTACTGATTTCTCTGTGCCCTCCTATATCTTATATTGTTCATTGTTGCTTATTTTTTTACTATTTTTTATTTATTGATTGTTATTTCAGTCAATTTAAAAACCCACTGTGCCCTGCTTGGTTGCTTGAATAAATAATTAAATTTTTATCTCACCCTTACATTCATAAACTAAACTAATCTTCTCGTACGTGATCGTTTGCACTGTACTCCAATCTTTAATCGTAGACTATACGTACTACCCATTTCACTTGAGAAGTTAAATTTATGGCACTCATAATCTCGTCTCCTTTTAGTGTGGAATCATTATTGACAGGACGAGTTCCTTCTCCGTAAGGCAACTGCGCAATTCTGAGGAGATAATTCCAACTGCCTTCTTCGTCTATATTTAGCGAAATGCTTTTCTAGCTCGATATCTCGGTGCCGAATTAAAGTTAACCTCAATCACATTATAAATACGCTAGCATAAATGATTTCCCATTTAATTCTTTGTCATACTTTCTCAACCCTCTCTCAAACACTCTTATTGTTCGACTGATACATTTTCCGCCTAATCGGAGTTGGTTTCGTTTTTTTTTTCCTTTTTACAGTTCTTTCACCTTTTCATTCTTTTTCCCATGTCTCTAATCGTCTCTCCTGTAGCACAAGGCTTTCTAATGCCTCACGGATTTTAAGTCTCTATTGTTTCCCCTGAAGATCTTTTCCTTTTTTTTTAATCTTCCCATGTTTCCCTTAGCTTTACCGTGCCCTTATCTTCCTCACTTAAGATTTTTATCAAAGGATTCTTTATATTCTTTCCTTGGAATTTCGAATTAAACCTCTCTAGGTTCATTCTCTTTTTGCACTCCCAATTCCTTAAACGCATTTAAATTTTAGAGTTACATTTCAAAGCCACTTAAAGTACGTTGAAAATAAACCTCCCCCCCGTGAGAAACTGTTTGAATCGATGACGTTGTTCTTAGAACTCCCTAATTACAATACAATCTAAATTATAGCTCCCGGAATTTTTCATGTTTACCCATGACTGCGATATTGCTTGACATAGGAGTTATTGCTAAAGATATTCTTCTGCAGAACTCGATGGTTTTCCTACCAAGATAACTCCATTTTCCTAAGACACGCCTCGTTTAGCTTAACTATCTCACTTCTATTCCTCCCTTTCTCCCCCAATCCGTTCAGTTTTCCATCAATATCAGAGTTAAAGGAACATTCCCAATTACATCATGTTGCTTATGAAATGCACCATTATACTTTGCTCTTTACGACTGCTTTTCAGTACATGCACCTTCACAATAATTATTTTTTCATCTCATTCATTCCTTTCCTCTAATAATACTCCACCACTTACCTTCTACATATTTACCACCTCCCTCCCTCAATTTTCTGCTCAATACTACTGACTCGCTGACCCCCCTTCCTATTCTGAAATTCTCTCTGCCGTCTTCACCGATGTCCTAACTTTTCACATCACACATATCAATCAAATGAATCGAAACTTCCGTCCTCCAATACTTGGTAGAAGTTTTTTATTTTCACTGTCATCCGCAGCTTCCTCAAATTCAACGTTCCCATTCCAGCAAGCCCTCGCCTGCGTCTTCTGTTTTTTCCGCTTTTAAGTAGCAAGTTCATTTAGTTGTGTAAGAGTTTCGAGTAATTACGACCACGGAGGACCTCTGCCGACCTTCCTGCCTGATTACGACTCCCGTTCCAGTTGGCTTTGTCCCGTGATCCCCATGGTTCATTAATCCTCTCGTTGTCCCGATCGTCAAGTTCCTGGAGACATAATTGAGGCAGTTTCCCGCTGAATTCTTCAGTGGTATTTTCAACGTGCCACCATTATCTAAATGACCTCCGGCTGGGTTAGAACCTTTTCAGGTTCCACAACGAGTTATAGATACTGCGCGGAAACTCTTTTGCCTGGCTCCTTTTTCTACGCTATAGCCATTGGAACATGTCAGCTGTTTGAACAAATCAATACTGAACTCCACGGGGAGAGATATCCGGAGTATGCCTGTTAAATTAAAACCGTGTCTAAGTTAAATAATCCTCTCCTTAAGTACAGATTGATTTTATATAAAAATGTATTGTAAAATACGGTTAACAGTATGAGTTCTATCGGGTTGGGCATTACCCCCATAAAATTCCTCAGCTTACTTATTATGTATACGAAGGCAAGGGGTAAATAAATAAATAAATAGATATATATATTTATTTATTATTATTATTTATTTACTCTTTGCCACCTTTATTAAAAATTGTACAACTAATCAACCATCAACCGATTGATAAGATATAAATTCACATTTCATATTCACCTTTGAGTCTCACTATTCTACTATAGTCCCACAGTCACAATCCTAGTGGCACCATATATTAACTTAGTTCGCGAAGTAATATGCAACCGTGAGAAATGATGTCCTTTAACTTTTAACACACATGCTATTTGTGAACGGACAATTTTGAGAGAGTTAACTTGTCTGTCCGTATTCCAGATCCTGAAGGTTGATGAGTCATTGATAAAGGCTGGGGAGTTCTTTGGTTCAGAAATTGGGCCTTTGAAAAAGTAGGTTTTTGAGATTTGGGTTGGGAGATGAACGGAATTAGTTAAATGGATGGAGAGAGAGGCAAATGAAAGAGGCTTTCAATTTGGTCGTAGATCAGAGGATGTGAGCAGAGGATGCTGGAAGGAAGAAAGGTTACAGACAAGGAATTTTCTGTTTCAATGAGGATGGTACTGATTATTAGGAGCTGAAGAAGGCACTTTAAGAGAGAAAAAATCCAACTACATTTCTTAATGATTCGTCATTTTCCAGAGCCAGTATTAAAACGTGCTCAACACCATATATTTCCATTATATTTTATTAACACATGTATGGATTTTCAACCAAAATCTATTTTTTAAGTGCATTAAACAGGCAAAGGTAATCATTACAATAAATAGCAGTGTGATAAAAAATCATTTCATACATTCACGTTGCTTGTAAATACAAAATCACTTTCTTTTACAAAATAAAATAAATCAAATTTTTCACTATCCAACCTGCTCGTAATCAGTTTAAAACTGATTTATGAACTCTTCGCTGGATTGTCATTATTTTGAACGATAGATTGCGCCTGACTTGATAAATTATAAGATACAAGATCAGATGTTTTTCACGGCACTTCTATTTTCTTTTTTTCACTTGTGAAATGTTAACTCGCATCTCTGCTTCTACCCATATGCCGCAAATTAGAATTCAGATACATATTTGAATTTTTTACTTGTAAGGTCTACATTTAATTTAAATATCATCAATTAAATTGTTTCCCTGTCGGCTGACGATTTCATGAATATCCAGCTGAAATAAACACTAAAGTGTAGAAACTGAAATATATGCCGCGAAGGTAACTTTAACGGAGTCACCAGGCTTGTGTGCATACAAATGCGCAAACTGCTCGATGCAAAAATTATTCACGATTGCACGATTCAATAAATCATTTACAATCACCCCAGTCTGAGTGAATGATTTTTACATAGTGAAATTTTCGTAAAGATTGTGTAGTTTTACGTTCTCCCTACGTAATTCCTTTATCTATGAGTTTGTTTCAACCACCCGGTTGGCTCAACGCGTTATCCATTATTTTATGATTTTTCAAAATACTTTAAAGACTTAGCGGTGTGACGATTTTCAAATATACATAAAATTAAGACTACAGAAGAAAGAAAGGTTCAATTAACTAGTTATTGACCGACAATTACTTCGTAAATGTCCTCTCGATGGTAATGAATGCTTATTGACACCATCAACGATTGCTCATGACAAGAATCCCTCCTTAAATAATCTTCATCTCGAATTCATCGGTTCTTCCCGGAGATTTTTCATTCAGGATGTATTAGTTCCTTAGCCGGCGTGTGTGACTTGATTTTCAAACGACTTTGTCGAATATGTACTTAATTTACTGCCCGATTTCTTTGGCAGTGGCATTAAAAAGTCATGGCGGCACGCTCGCGACATGTAGTGTCGCGGAGAAGGTGACCTATTTCACCGAAGGTACGTTTGGAAGAATCCGGACCGTCATCGAGATTTCGACCGATACTTCATACTTTCTTTCCGGCTGTCACATACCCTAGAACTCCCGCGGAACTTCGGGACGTTCGGAATCGTGAGTTAAGGGGCCAATCACGGCACCCCATGACCTCCCATCGCGAAAAGTAAAACGGATAATGCTCGTTTGAAGGCCGGCGAGATCTCGCCGATCCCCCCCACGGGAAGGTAGTATCCGGACTTCTAAACGCCGGAAGACGCTCGACTTGAATCCCAAAATCGAACGCCCATGGGTTTACGATTTCACCCACGCGCGGTCGACAATATTTGAGCGCACGTTCCCGCCCCCAATGACACGCTGCTTCGACACGGAGTAAGATATATCTATTACATTGCAAGACCATAACCTATAGGTCCGACGGTGTTCCAGCAGAGACGTGCTTTTTCCACAGATCCGACTGCGCCGAATTCGGTGCCTCTAAAGACTATCGAGATAAAATTTTCGGCGCGTAAAGCTTCCAAAGAAAAATAGTTTGGTATACTTTTTTTGAAGTTCCCTCGGTGCAACGTAATCAGCCAAGGGGATGCAGTCATTGCTAACTTAATTAGAGGGCCAGTGTAGTAGATATAGGATGAAAATCAAAGAGAATAAAAGGAAGGTAATGAGGTTCTCGAGACATAGAAACAAAGATAAGCATTAAAGTGGGAGGGGATAACTTTGAGCAGGTAGATCATTTTAGCTATTTAGGCAGCGTTTTGGACGAAGGGGGGCAATGTG
>LYUA01001709.1:37987-53576 GCA_002093875.1 Calopteryx splendens | reverse complement strand
CAAACGAAGAAGTTTTGGGAATGTTAGGGGAGGAGAGAAGGCTATTGGGAAAATCCCTAAGAAGGCAAGAAAAGTAGATGTAGGGAGTATTGAGTGGCAATGAATTTTTGATGAAAGTGATACAGGGTAGAACGTTTGGTAAGCAAGGGAGAGGGAGGAAGATATTTGGTATTTTGGATAGAATGAAGGGTGTCAGAAAATGTATGTAATGAAGGAAGGGTTATTTTAGGGGTATATCCATCAGAAACCTACCTTAACCAGTAGATTGTCATTAAAAATAACTATGAAGCCAGTGATAAGGAAGTTTAATCTTGTTCATTATTAAACCAAGCAGAAAGTATTTGGTATTGAAGAATGGGGTGATATAGTATTGGTTGTTGCAATATTAATGTCCTGTTAGTCGTGTTGTAGTGGTGTCCATGAAAAGCATACCATAACCAGTAAACTAGCATTAATAATCAATTTCAGTTAACGAATTTTTTCAACATAATCTGATTTGTTAGAATTTTGACTGATTTGCTTCAAAATTGATAATAATGAAGCATATTGATTATGGTTGCTGTGGAAAGTCAAAAGACAAGCATCACAGGGACTCATCATCTGCTGATGGCAACAGTGACTTAGATTTTCATGGTTTCAGATTCAAGGAGAAAATTGAGGAATATAAGGTTGGAATAAAGAGGAAATATTCAAGGGATCCCAATATTCAACTGTCCCACCTGTAATATTTTTACTATATATTAATGTTTATTATTCAAACATATTTTATTCTCTTGTGGAGATCTGAAAAAAATGGGCTCATTTCAGAATCCGGTTTGTCTTCAATTTATGAAAGTACAGTATTACTTTTGGCATGCATTATCTGTAAAGAATTATGTATTAACTTGAGTTGCTGAAAGTTGCTATCCATCTCCGAAGTGCATATTAATTTTTAATGTCTTTTTTAGTGTCTGATGTGCAAGGTGGAGCTAATACTGCTCCGGAACGAACTGAAAAAGGTGGCATCAAGGGTTCTGGGAGCATAGCCAATGTGCCATTTAATCGTCTTGGGTGGAATCCAGATATGTCTGGAGAAACCAAGGAGAAGCAAGAACAAGTAAGTGCAGATAGTAGTTATCAAGTTATTCGTATGATGTTTTTATACTCATACTACCACATTAAAGTGGATCTTGTAAACACTTTTCAGCCTAGTAAAAGGTTTTGATGCTGATTCTTGTGCGTCAAATGTTTTTTCATATGCACTTTTTCAATTATTCATTTTTAGGTGTTATAGTTTTTTAGCCAGACCTTGATATGTGTTGAAATTTGAAAGATTCCAGATTAGTCTAGGGAGCCGTTTCTGAGATTTTAATAATATAATTTCATTATGTCTCCCTCCAAGTAAAAAAACACTTCTCAACTATGCACTTCACATATCACTCGCTCAATTTTTTGTGAATTACCATTAGGTCTAAATCATTTTATAAAATGCCTAAAGTGATGTACAGTGTATATCCAGTGTGTGTATCTGTGAATTTCTAGAGCATTGTGTATTTGCATAGTTATCTAAACTGGTTAAATCAAGAAGACTCAGTAGAGGCTTTGTAGAAAATTCCAAGTCACTCCCGAATTAATTTCCTGAAAAAAATTTGGTGAATGAAGTCATCTTGGACCTTTTCTGACAATTTCGATTTCCTTCACTGATACTCACTACATTTTCCACAAGTGCTTTATATTATTTTTCATGCATTGATTTGTCATATTCAATGTCATGCTAACTTCAGGTTACACATTGATCCTTTTAACCCCTTCAGTGGTGACTTAATTTTTCACAAGCCATCATTCAAGCTAACACTACACCATGGAATGCTTCCACTGTGCAATGTTGTTCACTAAAAAATACCCAAAAACTCCATTAGGAAAACTCTTAGCTGATTGGAAAGGTGTCACCATTTGGCCAACATTTGAAATACTACCTAATTAGTGCAATTGACCCGGAAATGTTTCAGGCGTGAAAGATTTGAACACCAAGTTGACCACGGTAATCTTCTGGGATAGAACATTTTGGGCAGTAGTGCAAAGCTTAGAGCTTTTGCGGGCATACCACTTAAGAGGTTTAAATTGTATAATGCTTAAAATATTTTTTTGGAATTGGTAATATAATTGGTTTCAGAACTACCTTTCTACTTACACAAGCTATGGCCTCTTTTTCCATGATTATTCTTAAATTGCAATCACTGCAATACTTTATAGTTGATTACTAAATTGAGCAGGTTATTAATAAGCTTGTGTAATGTGAGTAAATTCAGGAATATTCATAGGTTTATAATACATTCCAGTCCAGGGACTGAATTGTTTGATTTTTTAATAAAAATTTCTGTTATACTTTCACAGAGTCTGAAGTGTGAGGGATAGTATTCTATTCCAGTTTTTAAATTGCAAACTTTCTTTTAATGACTGGAAAACCTTGCATACATATTTGAAAACCTTAATTTTATGAAATAACTTAAATTAAAAACCAATCTACTAGTTCCCACTTATGGTACGATAAAATTATATATGAGAACCTCCAGGTTGCAGTATCATTTTTTTAATAACAAATAAGTTAGCCATTCCTTATGAATGAGAAAAAGTTCAGTTTTTGTAAGATACAGTGAAACCAAGCTTTTACGCCCCCCTAATTTACTTCTTTCCTTGATTTACAGTGTTTTGTTTTCGCCATTGGAATTTTTGTATCATCATAAAGTGATCTCTTCCCATTACTTACACCTTTGAATTAACAAATATTCCACAAAATACAACAGATTATGAGAACAGAGATGGTGGGTGGTGCACTTGACCCATAGCAAAAGATGAACAAGATTGTGGTCATAGGGATAATACATAATTAAAAACATGAAATATGATTGATAGTTTTACATAATTGTGTAAAATATGATGGCAGTGCAGCAGAGTCACTAGCTTTGTCAGAAAATGTAATGCCAAAAATTTTAATGGATGCTTTTTTGTTTCTTGTTTCCTAATTTAACAATTTTATTAGAAAAGTATTTGTGAACAAAATTTAATCTAGGCCATAAAGATATATAATTAAATGTCATTTCAACCTCTTTTTCACAACTATTTTGTTTTCTTAATGGCAAAAAAGTTCAAATAACTGGTTTTTCCTTTGCTCGTACTTTTCAGCATTCTCTCTCTTTTATTTCCATCATACTTCATTCAATTTTGCCACTCACCTTGTGTTTATAGTAAATAATGCCTTTGTTTCACCACTCGTTGAAATACCTTCGGCAATAACATGTAAGAAAATAATTGTCATTCAAATATAAAGTAAACATTGAAAAGTTTTACTCTTATATCTTTACTTGTGTTTCCCTGGTTAAGGAAGTAGATATATCCATTTCAACATTGAATGCATTGGAATGGATACATTAAGTTCCTTAGCCTGGGAAAGACAAGTGCTGGTATGAGTCGACCATTGCCATCCAAAAATAACAGAAAAAAGTCCAGTGAAATACAGTCCAATGGTTAAATGGTGGAAATACATTAAATACTCCCGAGTATGATGAATTTGAGGAAATAATGAAGATTTCATTTCAATCTTCCAGAGCTGCGAGCATGCTCACCAGTTGTGTCCTGTTAAAAGAAAATGCATTACTACATGCTAACTTCAAAACATCAATGGCTGGATGGACCATTTCAAAATTCAGTATATTACTGTTTACACAACCATCTGTGTCGAATCCAAAAGTTTAAATTCTGAAACATTTGCTCATTGGAAGCACATAGCTTTGCCTAATCATTTTGACATCTATGAAGATATTTTTAACGTGGACAAGACAGGTCTTTATTTTCAGTATACTACATACTTCACAAGACCCTAGGCTTTAATGGGTATCCTTGCCATGGGGGCTGGCACAGCAAAGCTTATATCTCACTGTATTATTACTGCTATTATGTTTACCTTTGTTAGCTCATTAATTTTTTTTCTTATTTCAGTGGCCCATCATTTGTTAGGCACAATAAATAAAATTATGGGGTATTATATTATGATTTTTCTTCCATTTCCTGCAGATAATGCTTTCCCTTAATTTATATTTTTTCCACAATTAGTACTTTTTTCATTTGACTCTGCAAAAATGTAAAGGAGGGGTTTTCACTGTATATAGATTAATTTAGCTTACGATATGACTAGCCACCTTATGATTTTATAAATTTTCTTTAGATTCAACGTGCGGTAAGCAGTCGTATGGAGGTTAACCTTAAACTTGAACAAGATGACATGGAAGGTGTTGATGAGAATGAATGGGTAAGGAAAAAAACTTTATTTTGGAGATAGCTAGTTAGGTCATGTGGCTGCATAATTATGGAAGTCAATTGATCTAGATTTCGAGGTCAAAAAATAAAATCTTAATAGAATAGTTCCTCTTGAGTTTAATGCATTGCTGATTAAATATTGATATATTTACATTCTGGAGTATTTAACTATTACCCACCCATTTCTATAAAATTAGGGTGGCAACTCTGCTTTGCATAATTCATTATGTAATCAGTTCAACTTAGTGTAATTATTCCGTACGTTAGAATATGACTTCAGAAGTAACGCATTTCAAGTTAATTAGATTTTGGTACCTGCTACTTTTTTAACCACCTCATTAAAATATACCATATCTGCCTGAATAGAAACTGACCCTGAATCTGGGCTCCCATAGTTTTCCAAGATTTTTTAGAAAAAATATATATTTCAAGATTGTATACTAAAGCATTCTGGACATACATGGGTAACCTAGAAGGCAGTATATATACATTGCATTTGTATGTGGGTTGAATGGAAAATACTGGTAATAATATGTCATATAAGCATGTAGGTACCTTTTTTGGCATGGATTTAACTTTCCATAGCATTAATGTTACCATGTAGGAGTCTGCAGACTCCCACAAATGTTCTTGATGATCTGTTATCAATATTATGGTGAACCACCCTCTGATGTGCAGAATTTCAACTAGCCTATGAAGCAGCTCTTCTCGGAGAGTTTAATTCTTAATCAGGAAGTCAAAGGTAGAAGGGCTTTTATGATGCTTCACATTTCCCATTGCCATTTTGATATTGATCCAGCAGCTTTACCTTCAAAAGAAAGTCTTATGACACTCTTTGAGTGAGTGAAATGATGAACTATATTTCTTCGTATCATGCTCTTTTCCCATATCTCTGCAATTCCATGTCTACTTGATATCCTACAGTAGAAATGGGTTATCTAAGTCACATGTAAAAAAAACACTTGTATCTCGAGTGCCCTGCTCTTTCAGGAGTTTTGTTTTTCCTTTTCAATCAGGCATTTTATAATTTAATGTAAACATTTCATTCAGAGTTTTTCTGTTCTGAATCAGATAGGTTTCATTCCTTGACAAGTTGTTGGAGATGTATATCTATATTTACTTCGACAAAATTCAAACAGTTGTGCATCAAAATTAGTCTGAATTGTTAGTGAAGATCTATTTAGTTATAGGGGCGTGGTAGCCCTGTTAAGAGCACTGGACTGCTGACAAGAGGGCCTGGGTTCAATTCCAGGTGATGCCTCTTGGCACACTCAGCTTCACACAAGCTGTGTACCATATTTCAGGTACCAGGTCATCCTGGTAAATCGCAGGCCGTACAGGGAAAGGAACTGGCCATCCCACCCTGTGTATATTTCACATGCCTTTGGGCTTAGTACTGGGTAAGCTCTACCCTCGCATACCAAACCGAGCTTCGGGTTGATTACTGTGATTAGATCTATTTAGTTCAGACATGCAATTTTAATATATTCAATGCCTTAGGTAGAGTTCTTTAAGCCTTACTCATCCAATCAAAATAATAGGTTCTGCTTTGAATTACAATGAAATATAATACAAATTGCCAATTTTTGTATATAATGCAATGCATACCCCTCCAAATCAAAAGAATTTTATCTGAGGCTCAAATTTAGCTGATGGGTGATTTTCTCAAAACAAATTATTGCAACAAACATAGCTTATATTCAGGCAGATAGGGTAATGTAAGTTATTTTTTGTATGGAATTTTTGAACTTTATTAGGTATGTAAAAAGATAAATAACAATGAAAATATCTAATAGAATTTTCATGTCTTACTAGGGATGAGCAGGGAGGGAATTTCAGGGTATGGGATTTTTGGGGCAGGAATCGAGAAAGAAACCAAGTATTATCATTTTTCCATAAAATATGTTTCATTCAAATGGTTCGTATGTTTAGTTTTATTACATAACTGCATAATCAATCCATTAGTTAAAGGACATTGTGCATCGATACTGATAACATTAAACCCATTGCCAATGTTTCTTGCCCTCAAACAAAATGACAAGTTCGTTTACATTTTACTTTTTAAGTATGGTAGCATTATTTTTTATGTACTATTTCTTGGAGCAGTTTTGGACCTTATTCAAATGATTGTATTTTTAAGCTGTTTACAATTTGAATTGAATTTTAGGGAAAAAAATAAAACATAGCTTGTTATTTGATGTACCTCAGTGAATTTCCACAAAAAGATTCGTTAGTATGCCTATTTCATGACTGGTTGATTTACATTCAGCTTAGTGATTTGACCTTAGTGTGATGTGCTATATTTCTGAACTGAAAGAAGTCCCTTTTTCAGGAAGATCTTTCCTGTGCTTAGTCTTTGGAAGGCCTAAAAAGATGGGGCATTCCTGAACTTGTGGGTCTTGAAATTAATCTCTAGTACATACCATAGTAACCACAGCTTTTGCTATAGTGTGATTGAAATTTTAAAGCTTCTTTTCTTACCACTTCTAAAATAAACTGTAATACACTAAAATGTGAGGCACATTCAGAAAGTAATTAACATTTTTATTTTTAAAAACTACATGCATGGTATTTATTTTTAAATATATATATTTACATGAAAGAGTATACCTTTAACTATTTTTCAGCATCACTTCCACCATTGATGACTGGCACTTGCTGTATCTGGAGACTAATTTTTTTATTCCCTCTTAAAAAAAGGGTACTACCAATGATGATAAACATATCCTCTTGAATGATGACGAGCCCCCTTGAAATTTGGAGAAATTCATTGCATAGTAAGAAAACCATGAAACACCAATTCTCACAAATTTTCTCATAAATTTTCCTGATTAAATTTTCATTGACAGCAGTAGATCGCCCACCTTTTGGTTCCTGATGCACATTGGTTTGTGCTTCATTGTACTAACTTACCCATTTCCTAACCATTCCATCACTTATTGAACTGTCACCATAAATCTTCAAAGATTTGCCAAATAATTTCAGTGAGTTTGAGCTCTCTTTCATTCAGAAATCAGGTAACAGACTCTTTCACACTCAGTGGGATCCTCTATTGACTTAAACATTGCAAACATATACAACAAGTGCATCAACAACAGCAGAAATTATGTCAAAAAACAGTTTAATTAATGTATGGTCTTTCATGTAAAAATAAATTCAAACAAAAATGCCATGTCAAAGACACTGTAGGAAATTCCACGATGGTGACTTCAGTGGAGTTACCTGCTGCTGTGCATACATGTGTGAAAAATTCACAGTGTAAGAGGGTGCCTGGGTAGTTTAACTGGCTAAAGCATTCGGCTGGAAATCAAGGGATACGGCTTCGAGTCCCGGTTCAAGTGAATGATTTTTTCATTGTGAATTTTTCACAAAAATGCTATGCGTGAATTGTTTTAGATAAAAAAATGATATTTGCTCTTTGTGTGCACCTCGTATTATCATTAGGATTGTTTTTTCTCTATAATTTATATATCCAGGAGCATTCAAGGTCCACTACGGTTGAGAAAACAATGATCAAAAGTCACGAAACTTACGCATTGCGTTTCCTCTTCAATAAGCCCAATCACATATACTGGTGAACTTCCAACTTCAACTGTTTTTATTCATATTTTTACACTGTGTCAAGATTACTAGTTAAGAGCCATTGCTATCCTATTCATTAATTCAACAACATAATCTCTTTCATTTTTAAATGAATTTCCCATTGTCTTGCTTTGCATGTCTCCCTGTTATATTGCCTCTTAAACTTCTCACATTCACCTGAAATATAATAGTATTGTGTTCCTTTTTAATTAATCAAGTTTCTGCTAATATGTCTTGGGTGACCCCTATTTTTGGTATTTTCCAGGATGAATAACTGCGTGCAGGAATCAGCATATAATGAAGTAAACGACAACAAAAGACCTTCATGATTTCTGTGTAAGATTGATTGATCAAATTTTTGATTAATTCATGCCTTCATAATGGCCTTCCGTTCTCTAGTCACTTTGTTGGAGATTGAAAGTGAGGCCTCTTTATTTATGAAAGTGATGATGATGAAAAGCCACTCTAAAGTATGCTTTATTTTCCCCTTCCCAATTTGAGGTCTTATAGATGACTCAGTGTTTGCTCATTTTTGTAATGTTTTGAAGGTAACATATTCAAGGCTATTCTCTAGTCGTTTGATGAACAATTGTACAGATGGCTTATTTGGCTCAAAGAATATATCTCAGAAGCTTACAAATCAGTTGTTCATGGATCTGTCTTTGTGATACTAAATATTCTTATACATGACTCCATTTTTGATACTTTTGTGAATAGTCAAAAGATAAGAAATGCACAGTTGTGTAGCAGGTAGTTCTCCTTTTTTATATCCATAACGTTGATGGAGGAAGAGGACAAATCATCTTTATTCCTATGGGAAAACTTCTTCGAATTCTTGCAAATCTTTCATTTCTTTGTATAATAATTACTCTCCGAGGAATATATTTCCAAGTATTATGGTACAATTTATGTTAGATTAACTGGTGCTATTCTGGGGTATGTAAGTGAGAGTTATTTGTTCGAGGTCATGTTCCATGCCCATTTTATTTATTTGGAAATTCCCAAACTTTAAAAGTATTGTATTCAGTAAAGGTGCCAGATCATGATATTTACAGTAATAGTGTATTACCCCCTTATTTTGGAAGATTGAGGTTGTCTGGTAATGAACTAATCATTGGTCCTTTTATATGCATATTATTAAATGATATTAGGAATGCCAGGCAAAGCACATGATAGTACAGTTGTAATTTATTTCTGGGAACATGTTGAGATTTTGTTGAAAAAAGTGGGCCACTTTTACTCGGATATATTGTGCATCGAGCGCTCTCTCTGTGGATTAAAATAGGTAGTGTCTAGCCAACACTGGCACATGTACAATGTAGTAAGAATGGCGTATATTCCATAGGTTTATCAACATCTACTTCACTACAACGAAGTAATAAAGTGATTTTTCAGAAAAGACTTAAATTTAATGCATCAACTTACAGAGTTAAAGTTGGCAGTTGCAGGAAGAAATTGGCATATCTTACATGCAATTTTTCATGAAATGCATCACATCATACATTCAATGGTTCATGCAATTTTGTTTAAATTTTCAATTTATGTGATAAAAGTTGTTCAATGCTGTGCTAATATGAGCAGTGATGGATAAACATTTTACTGAGGCATGTACAATTTTCCAAATACAGTGTATCCTTGATTTAGCATGGTGTAAAGAGAGAATGCATGAGAAACTATGTCCCAAAGGGTTTTTGATGGGCAGGTTTTTAATTAATATTTAAGATATTCAGTTAGCCATCACAGTGAGTACCATTAGGTAGGGCTTGTTATCCATGAATTATTAAGTATGCTTCTTTGTTTGAAGTGAAATTATCTTTTGAGAGTCATTATGAAAATTCATCATGTAAATTGTGGAGTGAATGTCGAAATAAGTTATTTGATGCAAATAAAGAAATGTTAATCTAATGAACTTGCTATTGTGTGGCAAAATCGTGTTAATTTATTTTTGGGCACATCAATTTTCTGTGATAATAATGAGGTTTTAATGACATGATGATATTTGAAAAGTGTGATCATTTATGATAAAAAATGATTATGGAAAGTCAACTCAGTGTTCCAGTTGCTCATGAGCTGTTTCTTTTGACCTCTGGTTTTTATCAATCCAGTAAATTATTAATTCAGGCATACAAAGGTTTTTTCATTCTATTTTGTGTTCCTCATGACATTCCAACTTGCTGTATTTCAGGAATTACTAATCACATTCTGCAGTCATGCATTTAGGCAATTCTTACTATTTGCCAAACTCTATAATGTGATTTTAATTAGATTCATAATGTGCATTAGAAAATATAGATTTTTTCCTGCATGAATTAATCCATTTCTATTTACTATGGATAGTTTTAATTTCTATCACAGCACTTACTTACTTACTAGTTGTAAATTTTGTTGTAAAACATGTCCAATCAACGGTAACAGGTGTCATTTTGTGGAGATTTTTTATATTTAAATAATTAACTTCGTTTTCCACAAATATTTCATTGATCATGAAACTGGTCTCATTGCATCGTGACTTCAACAGGTGTGCATGCATTTTTTACAAGACTTAACGTAGTGAGGGAAGTAGGGGGGTGGCCAATGGAGTGGTCTCTGTAACCCCTCCCCGTACACCTGATAATGCCATGATATGATGATACCTGGGTCATGTGCAATAAATTGTCTGTGGGAAAGCAAGTAATTATTTTAATTTGTAAAACGTTTTGTGGATTCATTTATGTTCACTTAAAACTTGTGTGCCAATTCATGCAGTCTAAACTGAGTGGACTTAATTCTACAGCCAGAATATTTGGATGTATGAGAATGTGCTTACTCAAAGAAGACTATTTTTTTTAAAGGTTTTTTATAACTATCCTGGATATTTTGCTTAAGTCAAATCTAGTTAGAATTCACATTCATCTTGTATTCCGAATTGTTGAAATACAAGATTTGGTATCACTGTGGTGTGGTTTTGTCAATAATATGTCCAGTTGGTACTAACCCTCAAGGAGAGTATGTTTATTGGTCTCTAGTGTAGTTTCTCCAAAGCCATGATATATCATGCTACTTGAAAGGTACACTGTAATTGATCTATAACCTGATAAAAATAAAATGTATTGATTGTGAAGAAAACAGAAATGTAAAACGCTGTCTATAATCTCACATTATGTCCATGTGATTCTGGATAATTATAGTATTTTCCTGTGTTTAATCATTTTTATTTTTGGATAATTGTGATATTTTGTCTCCAGTACAACATGTAATGCATGTGTTGCTTTAGAATAAGTAACATTCCAAACTAGACTTTGTGTATATCTAAATTCTTAGTGTTAAAATGCCAACTGCACTAGTGGAAATTTGACTGTTCATACCATCAAAAAGACATTTTTTTGTTGATAAATCTTGCTCACTTTTATATTGTACTTATTGCTTTTTTTTGACTTCATTAGATTCAAAGAGGCATTTTTATATATGAGTCTATAAATATATATATTATTATTTAACAAATTTGTATCTGCCATATCTTGAGGAACTAATGGTTTTCTTAGAGCTATAATGCTTTCATTACTATAATGGAGGCTCCTAACTATTGATAATTTTATTACCAGGGAGGTGAAAAGTGCTTATAAAGTTGCCAACCCATGCTGTTTTATGCAAACTTTTCATTATAGAAAATATATGTGTTGTCTTATTGCAAGATGTATTTTAACTTATTTCTCTTGATTCAAGACAGTGTACACTGATATTAGTAAATACTTAAATGAAATGTACATAACGCCTCTTTAAATGTTTTGCTTCTACTAGAAGTAAATTTTATAACCCAAATCAGATTGGTTTAGTTTCCATATGTATACTCGAATAGCATTTTCATGTTAGGTTTGTTTTTTATGCACCTGGTAAAGATAGACGTGCTGTTGAGAGTGAATGCATGAACTGTAGACACTGAATGGAGAATGAGAATATGCTTTTTGGCAAGCCTTGAAAGTTGGACTTCTGTCATGAAATATGACATGCTATCAGAGTATGTACATGGAAGTTGATCCATTTGTTTATTTTATTTATCCTTGTGCTTGAATCCCGACCTTATGGCAGTTATGTCTCTCTCTACTCCCTGTCGCATCTTCACGAGAGGGGAGGGGTAGTGTTCATTGAGGGTTTGGCGAGTATGAAAATGATAAAAACAAGAATCATTTTGATCCTCTTTTTATTTATTCCCCTGGCTAGAAGTTTTTGAGGAAGGAAGGGGGAGGAGGTATAAGGAGGGGAAGGGTGCTTAGCGCTCCTGCCCGAAGAGGGAGTGTAGGGCATGGGGTCACATCTGCAGATGGGAGGGGGTGGGAGTTGGTGGTGCAGGCAACCCAGCGGCGTGGGCAGGTCCACATGGTGGCTTGGATGGTAGACAACTGTGTCGATGCCTCATGCTGGAACCCTCCTTCGACAGTGTGTGTAGTGGGCTGAGCAGGGGCCTGAAGTCACTACTGCTTCATCT
Organism: Calopteryx splendens; assembly: GCA_002093875.1. NCBI lineage: Eukaryota > Metazoa > Arthropoda > Insecta > Odonata > Calopterygidae > Calopteryx > Calopteryx splendens. The sequence continues at coordinate 41,239 of LYUA01001709.1, read as the reverse complement.
ATGGACATGGTTCTGCTACAGTATGGACTGTGTGAGGAAGGAGTGCATTAGTTTTTCCCCCTAAACAGATGCCATGGTCTAGAGCCATTGGTTTCTCACTGCTTTGGCTCAATCAAGGATCAAGGGTTTTTCTCTGCTGTGACTTGAGGGAGGCAGTCAAGGGTTCTGTACTCCACTGTGACTGCTTGCTCCCCCCTGAATATGTCTGTGAGACCCCTTTATATAAGCTCCTAGAGTAGATCAGGTGACTTGCCTTGGGTCCATGGGATTCAAGGTGCCGGGAACAGGAGAGGGGGAAAATGAAGGGTGCCTCAGACCCGAAGAGGTGGGGGTGAATAGGAGGGAAAGGATCCCTCTTATCTTGGGAAAGTAAGATAATGACTTGGGTCAAGGAGGAGGGGGCTTTATTAGTGTGGAAGGTGTGATTTTTGTCACTGTTTAAAATGTGTTGTACTTCCAAGACAAATCATCCTAACTATTTCAAACTTCAACATATGTATTTTCGATCAAGGACCTTGCCAAATTTATCTATGCAGTTGTTTTGGTTTGAAAGCACAAGTGGAAGTTGTCACTTATTGAAAGAATATCATCCTTTAATAATCCTCACTTCTGAAAATTGGCTCTATTTCTCTTTCATATCTCTTTCAATTGTCCCAATGTCAACCCTTCTGTATTTGATTATCAGGTAATCAGCAGTTTGCATTACTTATGGTTATCTATAATTAATAAGAAGATTTCATGGTCACAGATGACTAAGAATTTGGGACAGAATTGAGTGATCATGAGTTTGACATTAATTTTCACTCAGGTCAAACGACTTTGCATGCTCTGTAAGAAGTGCTATTCAGATGTTGTCCCTGGAATACACGGAGATCAGTCCATCTAATAATTCAATACTTGATAGTTTGAAGGGTTAGCTTATGGGGGGTTACATTAATTCCATCAACAGTTTGAGGATGCTCTCAGTATGCGTACTAGATATTACTCTAAACTTGTTGTCGCTAGTGATCTGAGTGTAGACAACTGTTGTAGGACTAAGGAAAGTCTTAAAATAGATCAGCTGCTGAAGTCCTTTGATTTAAGCCTTGCCAATTATGAAGTAACTCTAGGTGCAGCTTGTTTGGATAATACAGCTACTAACAATACCAATCAATGTAACACATGCTCTGTAACTGAAAACTTTTAATATTGAAGGAAGGCAATCAAAAGTGAGCAATGCAATGATTGATGAGCCACAGGAATTAGTTTTGGGTTCCTTCCTTTTTCTGGTCATTATCTCCCAAGTAATATGAATTGACACAGCAATAAATTATTTGAAACAAAAATTTATAAGTGGTTGTAATGTAAACCCTTTTACTTGGTCCACAAGTGCCTAAAATGTAATTTGAATGAACTGGAGTTTTGGTTGTGACAATGTTCCCTTTTACAGTGGCACCACTCTTGAAAACAACCTCTGTTAGACAACCACCTGCGTAAATGACCATATTTTTACAGGAAAGTTTAATTCTCCACAAGGTGCAACGTTATCTGAACCTCCTTTAGACGACCACCTGTAAACATTACCACAACCAGTCCAAATTGTATCCTATCATACAAAAGATACCTACCATAGGCGACCAGACGAAATGTATACCCCTATCATGGCTGCTTCATGCTCTGATCTAACCTGAGTAGACAATTGTTCTGACTTCAGAATATCAAACGCATGTTTACATATGGATGAGTGTGATGTGCCACTTACTAAGTATTTTACTATATCTGTTAAGTGCTAATTTAGGGATGGATGAGGGAGTGGAAGGAATTAATCTGAGGAGAGGGATTGTGGCATGAAGTGAGCTGACATCATAAAACTGCCACGTTTTGTGCAAGGGTCCATCACCCCCACCCCAGTTGGTGGATTTTTAATTTCCTGGAAAAAATGGCAAACAGGAAGATTTATTATATTTCACAGGTATTATTTGGTATTTACCAGTTTTATCATACCATAGACTTATTTATTTATATCCATTTAATATTATAGAGATTGCATAAGCACTAGTTTAAGTTATGATGATGTAATGAAATCATATGAAGTACTATTCACTTAAGAAGTTAGATTATTTATGCAGAACTTCAATTTCGTCGCCATTACAAAAAGAGTTGGACCCTATGCAATTACAACATTCATTATGTGAAGTGGACGAATAAAGTATGTATGTATCTTTTCATTCCATTTTCATAACCTCCATAAGTCCCGTATTTTCCGGCGTATAAGACACGGTATTTCTCCCTAAGGAGTCCATGGAAAATCATCTTGCGTCTTATATGGCTGATATCAAATATGTCCTATAGACTTTCCTTTTGATGACGCGGTGTCGGTAATCTAATTTCGGAAAATTTCCCATTAAAGCGCCCACCAATTTTACCGCATTGGCCCGAATATAGTGCGATGATTTTCTCTTCATCGTGTACGTATGAAAGTCACATTCGCACTAAATCCGAGTAACTGTAACTTAAAAACATGAGCGTGTACGAGGGGCGTCATAAAGTTCGTAGATTCCACAAACTTTATGACTGCCCCTAGTCACTTCTCCTGTTTAAGGAAGCGTGCTTAGTTATAATCACGACATTTTAAGTAAAGGTAGTTTCCTACATTCAAGAACATTGAGCTTAATTATTGAGAAGTGTTCCAATATATAAATGAATGTATTCGACGTAAACTACGAAGAAAGCTATTACTAGGAAATTGAGTGTTTACTTTAAAGTTTATTTGTAAAGGTAACTTTCTTCGCATGTAGCCTATCTAATGACCAAGAAAGGACCGACTTTCTATTGGTGAGCTTCGAAGTCACCTTTGTTAACAGGTTGTTTCTAAGGAATGAAGTAGGTAAGCGATTTAAATTTTTAGCTTATGAATTTGTTAGAGGGACCTCGGACAATCTTCCAAAGGTAGATGTGACGATAATGGGGAGATCTTCTTTAAGATCGCGGTTTAGCACGAGTGAAATCAGATCAAGTGAAAATAAGCTAGAAATGTAAGAATCACATAATTTGCATTAATAATATTTTCCTACTGTGTGTGTACCGTGTGTACTATCTGTCATTCCCAGACATGTATAATCTTTATTATAATGGACCTCTTTTCTGACCACGAGGTAAATAAATAGCAAATGGATTTCAATGGCCAATATTATAGGGGAATGTGGAAAGAGGATAGGGATGAGGGAAAGGTAAGGGTTTAGAAGGGGTGGTGAAATGACTCACAGTGCTCGT